>VYZQ01006512.1:201-13515 GCA_013400655.1 Mystacornis crossleyi | reverse complement strand
AAAAAGAGGGGCTTGTGTGTTTTAAGTACTTGTGCCTTAAATTCAATAGAATAGAATAGGGGATGTAACTATAACTATATATATAATACGTCTTCCTTATTCACCTCTTTATGTTCACTTTTGATACAGACCTGACACAGATATTTTTCATTTGTTTTTCTCACAGTTGCTTCTTCATTAATATCTTCTCAATAACTGCTTTGATCTTTCAACCCGATGTGTGTTCATATGTCTGTTTAACCAATTTTCAGAATTTGTATTACAAACAATTATTTTCTTCCTTTTTTTTTTCACCATGTAAGTATTTCAAAGGTATTAGCCCATTTAGCTTCACAGAACACCTACGAGTTTATATTGTAGGGTCAACTTCATTTTATAGCTNTTGTAGGGTCAACTTCATGTTATAGCTGAAGATCAAAACTGCCAAAAGCCTATGTTAAAATGACTTTTCACCTACTGTGAATGCCTTGATTCTGAAAGTATATATCAGGGTCATCTTTTTCAGCTACTTGACCAATTCACTTGTTTAATAGAAAAAACAAGTGTACTGCACCCTTTGATATTCACAGCAACGTCTGTAAGCAACCTCAGAAGCAATCACACAAAGCAGTCTTTCCCTTCCTGAACTCCATGTGCTTTGTGCCTCAAGCATCCGGACATATCTCTGCAGAATATGGCTCAATATATTTCAGTCAACACCTCCTTTCCCAGACTCTGAGCTCTACAAGCCTATCTTTAAAGCTGTGTTATCTCCGGAATGACAGTATTTCCATATATTCATCTGCCGTTTCCTTGCAACACTTAAGATCTCTGTTTTCCTCCTCATCAATCTTGTCCTATGGTATTAGGCTATTTAGTGCAGCTAAGACCTGGAGTATTTATAAAGGTTTTAGAAAAAGGTTTGGACAGGAATTATTATGAGTTTGGGAATAAAGAGGTTACAAGTGAATCTGAAATATGCAAGTACAATATATTTGAGGACATGCTATGCAAAATGTACTTCCTGAGGTACTTTCAAGTCAGAAAGCCTTTGACCACATATTCCCATGTCATCCTCACTTCACTGCATCAGAGCTGGAATTCTTCCTTTATTCTGCTTCCTCCCAGCTCAGGTACAGATGGAGTTCCTGCTTTAATTCAACTTGGATGACTTTTCTGTGACATTAATACCTCTGCTATTCATTATCCTTTCCAAGTTTCACTTACTGTCCCTCTTCAGAAAGGGAATATTTTCTGTATAAATTTCCTCTTTTCTGTAACAATCAATATACAACCTTAAAATCTTGTAAATTTCATATAGCATATATCATCAAATACCATGAGAAGAATGTAAAAAAATTTGTACATCAGCTAATTTAAATCTAAAATCTCCAATACATCCCATGTTTCTTATCAAAACCAATTTCAGACATAGAAATAAAACTTTATCCAGACAAGCCACTGAAAACTTCCTCCTCTCTGATCTCTTCCCCTCACTCTTTAGACACATATTTTTGGACAGGCTAAAAGGAATCTCTATTCACTCCTGATGATAAAATATCTTTATCAAAGAACTGAGAGAGATGGTATGTTTTGTCTTACATTTCATAGTTGTGAATGCTATATGAAACCTGGTCATATTCTCTTTCATGCTTTACTCTTCATGTCTCCAAGGGCTTTAAACTTCGGCAGAAATGCCTTCAGGTATTCAGTTCATGCTGGAAGGAAAAAATATTACTAAGTGTAAACTAGTTTCAGGGACCTCTTGCAATAGTTAAAGAAACTTCTATTCCCTTCTATCTCAGAAGGAACTTTTGAAAGAACTTCCGCCTTTTTAGTCTTAAATTTTTCTTATGCTGGTAATCTACATATAATAATCCTCAACCAAATAAGGACCCAGCCATCTAAAATAACAGATTTCAAGTTTTAGCTTCAAAACTTCAGCAGTTCTTTAAAATAGTGGTTCTGATTTTTTAAAAACATAGTAAAAAAATACTGCTTCTTTTCTCCCACTTGTTTTTATTTAAAGAAACTCTCCAGTGGTGTTACCTGACATTTAAGGAAGATACAAATCTATATGGCCTAAAGCTACTGTCATGGTGTAGAAAATTCCAGCCCAAGTGATTAAAGTTTCAACACAAATGACAAAAGATAATGGGAAGTGTCTGGTAACCTAGCTAAATATATGTCTAATTACAGACAGTGATGATGACTTTTCTTGTAATATGCTTACATTTTTCATTAAAAGAGTAGACTTTTTTTGCTTCAATCCTTTTCAGCTATTGCTGTGTCTTATCACATCTGTTTTTTTGTATGCTTTTTCTTCTTCAGCTTCACCACCCCGGTCTTTGATGATCATATGGCACGACCTGAGTTCCTGTGTGGTCAATTCCTGATTGATAGTGAAGTGGTCATGAAATGAAACTAAGATGATTGATCACTCTTAAGAAACATTGATCCTTGACTTTAGCATTATATCCTTAATGTTTTCCTGAAGATACGAAGTAATTTTAGTTTATAGCTTAGTTGTTTAAAACGTTATAAGTATAAAGTGTTTCATCTCATTGCTGTTCATTTGGAAAACTTCTGAATCACATATTTTATGGCGACTGATAACCTACCCCTGGCTATGTATTAATCCCAAGGAAGGAAGCAGCCAGATCATTTTGCTGACAGCCAGTGTGTCCCTTGAATATTTATTGAGCTCTGAATACTTGCTACTTCATATGCCAGTATTGTGGACTTGGGATTTTGACACTTCTTTCATTCTTTGGTGATACACACATATTCAATGGTTACTCCACCATTCATTTTCCAATTCAAATATCCAAACAGCATCATGTTAATGACCAAAAAAAAAAAAAAGTCCCTTACAGAGTGCTTACTTGGATGGAGCTTCACATTTTTGCAATCTGTATCGAGGTCAGAAAATAACAAAGACATTTAACAATACAGGAAAACTGTTGTCAACTATTACAGAAAAATTCTCATGGATTTTTCAACCAGATAATTTTCTGTCATTTCAATAGCAACAAAGTTGCAGTGTCAATGTCATGAAGAACTGAAGGCAGTTATGTTTTCATGACTACATCTCTGATTGCATAGTTTTATATCTCTCTGGCCATTAATTCCTACATATTGCTGAAATGCAATGCAAATGTAATGAATCAAGCTAGCAAATCTTCTCTTTCCACATTGCATTATCAAACTGTACTCTTCATCCATTTTTGACTCTTCAGAGTTTTGAAAGCTGCATTCACAGACAATACACATTCAACTTTCTCATTGCTTTTCATCTTTCCCGTAAGTTAATACTGAACAGGACTTTTATAAAGCCTCTCTTGTACAAAGGCTTATGTTTGCTATATCCAAACATTTTGGCCAGCTATGTTATTTAACCTCTCTCTCTGTCTAGTTCTTTTTTTGTCTGGCTGAGCTGAATTCTATTAGATTCAGTTAATGTGCACTGTCAAAGAAAAAATTCTCTATGACTTGGTATCACGCACTTGACTCTAAAAGCTAAATATTTCTCCTCCTCTCAGAAATATTTTCCCAATTTCAGTCAAAATCCCTATTACCAAATAGTCCATAAGTCAATAGTGTGTGTTAGCATGTAGGCTTTCATCGTAAGGGGTCATGTAATTGTCATTCTCTGAATTGTTGCCTTTCAGAGAAACTGGTATTCTGTAGCTGGCTTCAGGAACGCATATTAGAGCGGTCAGCTTTTGGAGCCACTTAAGGTAGCTCACATGCTGAAATTCTATGTAGAATATGAGCATTCAGGGGTCTTAAAAACATTTTACTTGTCAAAAAACATGTTGAGATGCTTATGAATTTGTTCATCATGAATCAGACTTATCAGAGTAATTTAGCAACACTGGAAAATGTTGCATCTATTTTCTATAAACAAAGTAAGGAAAAATGATGACGAAACAGCTTGCAGAGAAATTTCTGTAGTACTAGAAAATGCAGTAGTATCTCCTAACACAGAAAAATTTTGTTCGTCTTCTAACAGGGCATGCAAAAATGTAACACATATTTAACACTTAGCTATATATGCACTATAATACGTAGAATAAGTAAAGTCCCTGAGCTCTTGCAAGGCCATATGTGTCCTGACAGTATGATGTTTGAGAAGAAATTCAAGCTTCATTCACATATGATGGGCTGATCATGTTCTGATTTCATCCCAAATCCAACTGACCTGACAGCCAACTCAATTTGCATCTTTTCTGGAGTGCTAGGAAGCTTTGCCTTCACTGTCCCTATATGAATATGCATTGTTTGAATTTTCAAAGATCAGAACAGGAAAAGAATCCCACTTCAGTACTCACTGAAGATGTTTTATGGTTTGATTTTGTTCTTACTGGGTGCAAATTTAACAATACCCATATTAAATGAAAGACAGTAGTACAGCAGCTCCAGAGAAGTGTTCAGTTCCTCTTGAGGTGGGTTCTGCTGTCAATTTCAGGAGCTACCACACAGTACAGCCCAGACATGTTCATGTGAAAATACCCAAAATCAGAATGATTAGAAGAAAATCCCTTTACATTCTGATAACTCAAAAAAAAACCTCTGACCAAATATTTTTTCAGTCAGACTCTACTTTGGATACATAGCTGCCACAGCTATTATTTCTCTAAATAACATTCAAGTGACATATTCCAGAATAAAATTTGGATTTGTTTTGTGGTTTTGTAGTTCTCATACAGGTAATCTGTGAAATTATATATTTGCAGATATTTCTCTTTCTAGACCAGTCTGACTTGAATTGGACTGCTGTTTATTTACACTTCTAAATTTTATAGGTGGACACTAGAATAAAGTATCTTCATGATGACTCCAGATCACCACAGCAATGACTGCAACTACCATATTTATAACAAAGTACTGGTTTATATGTCTCTGTGTTGAATTTGGATCTTCTTTTTCAGTTATTTAGTGATTAAATTGTTTGGGGTTTTTTTCCTCTTTCCCCCACAACAATTCTTTAAAGACATAGGACATATTCTTCAAAGACATACACTTTTAAAGGCAACACCATGCTGGCTGACAAAGGGCAAAAGATGAATAAAAAATATTCTTTTCTGCCAACTTATTCCTAGTCCAGGCAACAATCCAGGCTATTTAGGCAGTTCTGTAGAGATCCTTCTGTCCTATGCATTATACAAAACCAAACAAAAAGGTAGTTCTCCTGAGACTGCTTTTAATCTACTTCTAAGATGGAAAAGCTACACATGAATAATAAATAAACCAGGAGATTCATTCAAATTGTTACTATAATCACTGATCTGTGGCTACAAGGTTTCCTTTTTTCATTTTTAGGAGTTTTAACATTGTCGGTAAACAGTGTCACAGTTTTTTCAAGGAGAAACTTGTGGGTGGAAAATTTAACTAGCCAATATTTGTATTGGTCCACCAATTAGCCTCCATAGCCAGGATTTTTAAAAAGTTGAAAATTGCAAATTACTTTCCCCAATGTTCAGTAATACTGCATAAAGGTTTCTTTAACCTCATTAATAGAAGACATCAAAATAGCACATGCTGTGATGACTACAGGCTGGAAGAAGAACTCTTTGAGTCCAGCCCTGCTGAGAAGGACTTGGGGGTGCTGATGGATGAGAGGCTGGACATGACCCAGCCATGGGCACTCACAGCCCAGCAAGCCAGTGGTGTCCTGGGTTGCATCCCAAGCAGCGTGGGCAGCAGGGCCAGGGAGGGGATTCTGCCCCTCTGCTCTGCCCTGCTGAGACCCCACCTGCAGTGCTGCATCCAGCTCTGGGGGCCCAGCGCAGGGAGGACATGGAGCTGTGGGAGTCTCCTATGAGACCTCTCCTATTAAGACAGGTTGAGAGAGCTGGGATTGTCCAGCATGGAGGAGAGAATGCTCCAGGAACACCTGATTATAGCTTTCCAGTACCTGAACAGGGCTTATAAAATAGAGGGAGAGTGACTTTTTACACAGGTAAATAGTGACAGGACAGTGGGTAATGGTTTTAAACAAAAATTTCGATTAGATGTTAGGAATAATTTACCCAGAGGGTAGTGAGGTACCGGAATGGGTTGCCCAGAAAAGTTGTGGAGGTCTCATCCCTGGAAGGGTTCAAGGCCAGGTTGGTTGAGGTTTTGAACAACCTGGTCTAACAGAAGGTGTCCCTGCCCATGGCAAGATGTTTGGAACATGATATTTTAGGTCACTTCTGGCCCAAACTATTCCATGATTCTATGATCATCTTTGAGGAACCCTGTGCAGTCAGCAATGTTTGGTTCGCTAGCCTTGCAATGGCAAGAACAGCATTCATACCAGACAGACTCCAGTCTTGATCTTTCTTGCATTCAGTTCACATAAAATGAAGTCCCTGCTCTGCTAGGGTTAGGATAGCGTAAGGTTCTAGAAACAATGGTGATTCAAATGTTAAATGTAGCCATAGATTTTCAGACTTATTTCTTTCTAAGTTAGGTAAATACATTCTTTATACATAACATATATTAAGTAATCTAAAAAATACTCTATGCAACTTACAATCATTAAATCACACTGCTATGGCTGTATAAAATAAAATGCCTCAATCTTCAGTCATCTTGAATTTAAAGTCATAAAAGCACACTTAATATACAATAAAAGTCTTTTTTATTATATCAGAAAGTCTACTAAGATTCTGACTTTCTTCTGTCTCTCTGTTTTCATATATTGTTACGGTCTATACAGTCTATATAAAAATAAAGACGCTTTTCTTTATGAGTCATTGCATAAATTAAACTATATTGGGTCTAAGAAATATGTTGTCATCTAAACAGCAGCCACATCAGACTTTATTATGAATATTACTTTTATTAAGGCCAATGGCATCCTGGCCTGGATCAGCAATGGTGTGGCCAGCAGGACCAGGGCAGTGACCGTCCCCCTGTACTCGGCACTGCTGAGGCCACACCTCCAATGCTGTGTTCAGTTCTGGGCCTCTCACTGCAGGAAAGGCATTGAGGGGCTGGAGCGTGTCCAGGGAAGGGCAGCGGAGCTGGGGAAGGGTCTGGAGCACAAATCCTGTGAGGAGCAGCTGAGGGAGCTGGGGGTGTTTGGCCTGGAGAGACAGAGATGAAAGGAGGTCCTTATGCTCTCTGCAAGTACTGAAAGGAGGTCGTAGACATGTGGGGGTCAGTCTTTTGTCACAGGCAACAAATAATTGGATGAGAGGAAATGGCCTCAAGTTGCACCTGGGCAGATTTAGATTAGATAGTAGGGAAAATTTTTTCACGCAAAGGTTTGTCAGGCGTTGGAACAGCCTATAGAAGGAAGTGGTGGATTTTCCATTCCTGGAAGCATTCAAAAAACATGTGGATATGACACTTGAGTACATGGTTTAATGGTGAATGTGGTGATACTGCTCAGTTGATGGTTGAACTTGATGATCTTAAAAGTCTTTTCCTACCTAAAATAATTCTACAGTTCTATAATTCTATTTCTAATGTGCTATAATGCTGACTACTGTTTATATAGTTCCTGTAAAAAATCTGTATACTTTATTATGTGGCGAGTAACCCTCACAGTTACATTACACCAAGATTTAAATATGCAACAGTAAGATTTGTAAATTGTTTTGTATTTCCTGAAGGGTAGCCACAGCAGAGAAGTAAAAATACTAAAATGAACACATGCAAGAAGAAGCAAGTGAACTGCAAACACAGAGAGAAACGAGGTAACCAAGGATTAATAAAGCATATCACCAACATTCTCAAGTAATGAGAGATCCATTTCATTGATACTACTAATAAAACTTATTATTAAACTTTACAGTAGGGTCTAAGCACCTACTGAACTGGACATAACACAAATGGCGGCAAAAGACAGATGTTACAATCTCTCTCACCTGAGAGATCTATCATTAAATAAAAAAAGAAAAAAATTGTACAGTGGTAGAGTGTATCAATAAAAGTATCTGCAGAGGCTCAGGAAATATTAATGCCATTGTATAATGTACTCATGAGATTTCATCTGGAAACTCCATAAAGTTCTAGCTATCCTCACACAAAAAGAAGAGGAGTTAAAATTGCAAAAGCAGGAGATAAAATTTCCAGCATGAACAGGGAAAGGAGAAGGGTTGGCTTTACAGACAGCACTCAAAGAGCATGACTTGCTCATTTTACCAAAATGAAGGCTGTGATGTGAAAAGAAATTACAAGTGATTTTTTCACAGAACGAAGAAATGAAAGGATGGTGTAGGAAGATGAAGTAGGATGGTGTCAGAAGGAAAGAGAACCAGTGTGGAGGTAGAAGAATCACATAAACTGCAAGAGAGACTAACACAAAAAAGATGTAAACAAGACAGAAATAAATTCAGGTTGAAAATTAGGATTTTGTTATGAGAGTAGTGACCTTTTGGAACAAGACTTTGATTTACGTGGTGGATAGAGGGGAACCCATATCTAAATTTTGTATGACTATGATCAGGTCAGCTCACTGATAGCAGGGAGCTTGAGTTTAAAGGCCAGGGCTTTCTTGCAGCTGCCACACTTCATACTGGTTCAAGGAGTTCATTGAGTTTCATAGCAATGAACTTCGATGAAATGACAGATCAGTCACATAGAAAAAAAAGTTAGCCTTAATCTCCAGCACTGCATTACAAACTTTCCAGAAATTAGTACAGGTTTGTTGCAGTTTCTGCTCAGCTCTTGGTCTCTACTGTCAAATTCTAGTGACACTCAGAACAGCTGACATGGTAGATTGAGTTCAGATGTGAGGAAAATCACAGTACTTATGTGCTGTAGTGTTTTTTTCCTAACGACTTTTCATAAGGTATACTGCAGAGTGTGTTTGCTCTTAATCCCTGAAATTTGACAGGGTATAGATTTTTATAGATACAATCACCATGGTATCCCAACACCTTCTATATTGGGACACTTCAGCACTTGACTTGATCAGAAACACTCTTTTAATGGATTTCCAGAAGAGTGTCAATACTTTTATGCTAATTTTACTGTGTAAATTGGATTGGAAAAAAATCTCAGCTAGAAAAATACAATATTATCATAATTCAAGTGACACATCTTCCACACTTTCTCTGTTCCTGGAATTGAAAGAATTGATCCAGACAAGATATTCAACTGTATATTCCAGAACATCTGCTAAATTTTTAAGTACAAACTCAGAAGAAAATACAGTCAGCAGCTTCCACTTGCTTTTTTATTTTTGCCATTACCAAATGAAAGCAATCTAAGGTCAAAAATGATTCCCAATAAAATGCAAAAGCTGTGGAAGATAAATCTAAACTGAAGAAAATAATCTTATTAACTATCTAAATATGTTGGTGGTGCTCTTTAATCATGAAGAAAAAGTCATCTGCTAGATTTTTTTTCTGTTAATAGCTGCAGGATGACTCAGAATAAACCGGAAAAAAAGCTACAGCAGAGAGTGTAGTAGGTCTGGGAGCTGCGTGTATACATGTGTTCATGGGGAGAGACGTGCACGGCACAACTCAAATATAGAGGGTGCACCCATGTCTTGAGTGCTGCAGCATCTCATGGCCCTGCAGACACCAAGGAACACTGGAGAACCACGGCTGAGTGTAAAACCAGGGACCAGACTCATCTGCATGTGCACTTCCTCCTGTGCTAAGGGAAAAATGGTGGGTTTTTTTGAAATTACTTATTTCCTCCCCTTGGAGACGCTGATGAAGTCAAGGCTTTGCGAACAGTGAGGAACAGGCAGAAATAAATTGAAATATATATCATGACACCTCAAAAGGCATTTAAACGATTCAAAAGTATAGACTTTCCTAAATGGGACAATTTTTTCTTTACAAGACATAGACCAAGTGTTAATTTCCTGGAGGTTTCTGAGGAACCTCCAAAAGTTTAGGTCAGGAGAAAAAAAAAATCAGAATAAACCCCTGCCAATCTCTTAATTATTCTTAACGTTTCCCCAGGAAAAAAAGATCTCTGCTGCAAACAGAATTATTCATGCAAGTCTTTGTTGCAGAAAATATCTAGCCTAATTCAACAAATATTTTATTGAAAGAACAGCTACAGGAGTGCTAGGAAAACCTCTATTTCGCACAACATGATGCTTCTACAAAAGTAGAAGTTATATTCTTAAATCTCTCTCTTCCAGTCTTGCCCCAGCAGTGTAGTAACTTATTTCATAAATAGCCTATATCTGCATGCTATTTGCATTTTTTGTGAAGACAAGACATAATTCTTCTACTGAATTCAGTAATCCAGAAACTACTGTGTGGTTTGCACAGGAGTTGCAATGAGTGGCCTAATGTGCTGGCTGAAACAGAAAAAATTAACTATTATCTGTATTATTCATGCACCTAACTTCCTTCTTCCTGTCCCAAAATAACAGCAACCTTATATTACAGATGTTTAGGAGTTCTGCATGTTATATAAACGCATAACGGATCTACAGGGAAGATGATGCTGAGAGAATTTTTACAAGTTTAAAAAGAATGAAGCTATTACAAAAGGAATTTTCAGAACTGAAAAAATCTTTAATTGCTGTAAGAACAGGAGAATCTGTTCAAAACTTCTACTTCAGCATTTCAATGATAAATACAGTAAATGCTTCCAGGGTAAAGGAAAGAGTACAACTGGATATTTACAGATAGGCCAGAATTTTCAGAGATGCAAATTTTAATTTGATCTTGTAATTCATCATAAAATAAATCTCAAGTGTGTTACAGAGCATCAGTGAGAGATGAAAAAAGGGGAGACAAAATTAAGACCAACTCCTCGTGCTCCCCCCCAGTCTTCTCACTGGTGGGGTGGAGTGAGAGGCAGAAAAGGCCTTGACTTTGTGCAAGCCCTGCTCAGCAGTGACTAAAACATCCCTGTGGTATCAGCACCATTTCGAGCACAAATTCAAAACAGAGCCCTGTGATACCTACTGTGATTTAACTCTACCCCGACAAAACCAGTGCTCCAGGAAAAACACCAGTTATTTTATTAAGTAGTATTTTCTATCCCCAAATCCACTTTTCCTAGGCTTCTTAGGAGTATCTTCTATGCATTATGTTGGTGGAGAAAAGAAAAATTACCTTCTTGTCTGTCGAATGCAGTTATAACTCAAAAATATGTCTATCTTATTATGGAACACTCAATTTGACCTGATTATTTTTATTTTTAAGTTTTAAACAAGTAATTTACATATTTCCATATTCTTCACTGGACACTCTGAAATGTCACCTCTTTGTAACCTCTTGCTACAGACCTGCTTTTTTAAACTGGGGAGTTCATTCTGTTGTTCCTCATGCTGAATACTTGAAATGTCAAGAAAAATTTAAACAGAAACAGCTTTCAGTGCAGAAGGTAACTCTACCAAGGTTAATCCTTTGTGAAAACATTTTCACTGGGATTTTTTTTTNTGGGATTTTTTTTTTTCTGAAGGGGGGGTGTAGTTAATAATGAAGGGAAGAAAATGTGACAGAACAAGAGCATGAGTTAAACCTTCTTTAAAATTAATTAAACCTTTATTCCTTCCCCATTGTTTCATTTATTTAATCCGACTGTAGACAAATCCAGTGGTCAGATTCAAATATAAGCCCTGATTTCCTGCTATTTCAGGCAAACAATCAGAATTTGTAAGAGGTCCTTACAGCCCTGATAAGTCAGGACCCACAGATTTGTGAAAAGAGACAAGGTTACATCAGAATTTAAGGACCTGCCTCTGAAAACTGCTGTGAAAATCTCTTAGTATCTCCTTTTCCAAGACAGGGCTCTTGTACATATCTGAGGATATTTTTGTAGCAGTGTGATTATTCCTGGCAAGGACACCTCAAAAAACTTCTTCTCCAAAACTTGCTTGGACATATGAGAGCAGCTGACCTAGTGACAGCTACTGACAATGGCTTAAGCATAAAAGTATCACTGCAAGGTAAGAATCATTTGAAAAGTCATTGTTTGATGGCCATTTTTTTCCAGCTATAATAAATAACTTCTTGTTGTTGTTGTTATATTCTGTTTAGCAAACCTCAGCAACCAAGTGATAAAATGGCTGTTGAAATTCAACAGCAAAGTGAGAAGAAATGCAAGAAGGAAAAAATATCATTACTGATGGATGCTGATGACTCCACGTCAACCATCTTTCCTAAGAAAAAACTATGAGAACTGCTCTGGATAGTCCTCTGAAAATGTCAAGAAAACACTCGACCAGGAATTCAGGTAGCAACTGGATGTCAAGGGTCATTCCAGAACAAATTGAGAACAACCTACAAGAAATCACTGCATCACTTTTTGAACCCACAGTTTCCTCTGGAAAATTTCATAAAGGTCTGGACAAACTATTGCGAAAATGTATCCTGGAAGATGACCGCAATTATAGAATATTTTACGCATGAAAGGAAATTACACAGATTTCAGCGGGAAAAAAATATGATCATTTTACAGTAAATATCCACTGACATAAAAAAGGAAGAAAAATATGCCTTTATGTATCATAGCAAGATAACTAGAGAACATTCCAGGAAATAATCAGGCAGTAAGTGTAGATCAATGTCTTAGGTTACAATGTAAGATGTAACCAAAAGTATGTATTCTATCACCATCTGTTAAAACCAGGTGAGGCAGTGTTCTTTATCTCTTCCGTGTGATACATCCCTGGTAATGCCCTCAGAGAAATATCTTCTGTTAATGGGCCATCTAGCCTCACTGCGTGACTCGTAAAATTACATCCTCCCATTGTGAGATGCTCCGCCCAGGGGGAGGAACCAAGCATTCCATCCTGGATATAATCTGAGCTTTGGAACACCAAAAGCAGCCTTTATCTACTGGGTGTCATGGTGGGGTTCTGGTGGTGGTAAGCCACAACCTTCTGAAAGCGCCTCCAGCTGGGAGCCGCTCAGCAGGCTACTGCACACACACACGCGCACACATGGACCGGATAGCTTCTTCAATAAGTCAACGGCAAAAATTCGGGAGGGGTCCTCTTGTAGAGTCCACAGGAGAAGTTTATTCCAGCCATGCACGTGAAGTAGATGCAGGGAGGGAGATGAAGAAGAGGACGAAGAGGGGGGGGAAAGCGGAAGAGTCCAGGTTTATATANCATGACCAGAATAGCTTCTTCAATAAGTCAACGGCAAAAATTCGGGAGGGGTCCTCTTGTAGAGTCCACAGGAGAAGTTTATTCCAGCCATGCACGTGAAGTAGATGCAGGGAGGGAGATGAAGAAGAGGACGAAGAGGGGGGGGAAAGCGGAAGAGTCCAGGTTTATATATGGGGTGGGTAAGGGTGGAGAGAGAGCCTCAGGGACCAATAATCTGAGGGCATGGGGTCAGTACCCAGGAGGGACTAGGGAGCCAATGGGGAAACTCTGAGGGAGTGGCGTCTTGCTATCTATCCTTA
>VYZQ01006511.1:22497-32920 GCA_013400655.1 Mystacornis crossleyi | reverse complement strand
TAAATCTACAAAAACTGTTAAACGCTTAAACCACAATGTTTAAATATCAGAGAAAAGGAAAGCTTGTAAATTGCTTAAAATTGACCCGTAGCATATGGACAGTTTTTTCCCCTTTTTTTCTTTTTCTGATGTTCAGGGATGCAAGAAAAGAGACTGCTCAGATCAGCTAATATTGTTTAGCATGTTTGTGGTAACATGCAGGTTAATCATCAAGAAGCTGCCCAGAAGGAGAACTTTGTGTGTTCGTCGGTAGGGAAGCTGCTAGAAAGCAGCTGAAG
Source organism: Mystacornis crossleyi (assembly GCA_013400655.1). Classification (NCBI taxonomy): domain Eukaryota; kingdom Metazoa; phylum Chordata; class Aves; order Passeriformes; family Timaliidae; genus Mystacornis; species Mystacornis crossleyi. The sequence continues at coordinate 32,642 of VYZQ01006511.1, read as the reverse complement.
TAGTGACCTCTGGGAAAAAAAGAAGACCCTGAAGAGAAGAGGATAATGAAGAAAAGGAAGGAACCAGCCAGATGGAAGGATGCAAAAGCTAAAGAAGGTCTGGCAGAAAGAAATGCATCAGCAGGTGAGAAGAAAATGTGGTGAGCAAAACCCAGGAAAAAAAGACTGGTGGTAAGCAAAAGCAGACACCAGCAGTAAAACAGTGTAGTCACCCGGACGGAGTCAGTCGCAGTAAAAAAGGACGACCACTGGGCTGGAGAAATGACCTGGAGCATAAGAAAAGCACAGGCCGTGGTACAGGTTCTGTTTACATCAGGAGGATCTTTAAGCTGCTATAAGGAAAAGCAGGAACACCAGACAAGAGACCTAGACAGGCTAGGAGGGGGGTTAAAAAAAAACCCAAACCACCAGGCAGGTAGGCAGGTTAAAACACAAAAAATCTCAAACATTCATTTCTGCAGCACCCTATTCCACTAAAACCAGAGATCTGGCAACAGATCAGGCTGCATTTCTTGACTGCCAAACCGGTTTAGTTTGAGATAGTAACAACAAGGTAACATAAACTCTGACTTTCCTCCTCAGAAAGAAGTCATGGCAACCAGTGATCCTATTGTGCTTTGTTGTTGCATAATTGTTAAAGAAATGCTTTCCGATGCCCTGTGAGAGGGGGTACTATCTCGAAAGCTCAAAGGGATTGTTCATTTGATCACTAAGCACAGTGTTATTCCAACCACTCATGCACGCAGAGAATGCCTCTATTCTTATGTTCCCCTGAGAGCTGAGATCATCTGAGATATGTCGGCTATCACATATAAAGGCCGAGGTAGAACTGCTGGCAGAACATTTTAAGTAAAGTATTTTCACAGACCTGGAATTTCTCTTCCGCCTTTTCAGACGAACTCACCGACCCCTGGGCTAATTTAAAAGGTGTTAGGATACAAGCAATCCTTTACTTAAAGAGTTCCAGGCTCGAGACCTTGCGTCCTGAATGGCGAAGAAGTTTTAAGAATGACAAAACAGATATAGGTGTATTTCTAATCCTGGATCCATCTGCCTCTCCCCAAAGCCATAGGCAGAAACCTAAAAGTGCATTTGATGCAAGGTTCTTAGCACAAGCAGATACTAACACATGAGGAAAAGAAAACAAAAAACCCAAAACCCCCCTCAAAACCCCCAAACAAACCTCCCAAGAAACCACACTCCGAAGCACAAGAAAAACCCCTACACTCAAAACCCAAACACTAGGCTAAGAAGCTGCACACAGAGATAATGTAATTAGGAAAGAATAAGGTTATTCTATTCTTCCCCATTCTACAATCTCCCATAGAAGATTTATTTCGTACCTCTTAAATTTTGTTTTATATTTCATTCAAGTCACATCCTTGTGATGCACTTCCATGGTTCTTAAATTGTTTTGTTGGAAACATTAAGTTGTTTACCAGTAATCTCAAAAATGAGATGCTCAGCCTCTTACCAACAGATATGTTAATTAAAAAAAAAAACCCAAACAACAAAACAAACCACCTCTGATTCACACCACTTTAGCACAATCAGCATATAGGCAAGAACTCCAATTGGTACTACGTGCTAAAATCTGCAGAAAATTATACACTTTCCAACTTAACACTTCAGAGAGACAAGGAAATTGCCTAATGCTCTCCACTGTGTGCACATTGCTGTTCTCTGAATTAACACACAGACCAGCCTAGGAATTAAACAGATGAATGTACAGGGCATGAAAGGACATAAACATGCTTTATCAGATTCCTCCCCCTAATCCAAGTTGTAATTTTATCTTCCCCTCTGTGGAAGACACAGCTTACTAGCATGGTTCCTTAATTTTGTGTATAAATAATGTCCTTAAAAGAAATGCACTATTGCAACTACAACATTTTAAGGAGATCTGAAATATTATAAAACTGTACACTTAATGCAAATTAACCGCAATTTTCATAAAGATGTGATCTCATTAGCAATTCTACGAAGAAGAAATGTTAGGTTATTTCACTCATGAAAATGTCATTATTTGCACAGATTTTTAATTTAACATTACAGATAACAAAAAAATACAACTTTCCAACATCCTGAGAACCTCCAGATCCCTTTTTATTCTCTCATTAAAGTAGCAAATAAAACAACTAAATAAAAATACCAGAACTATCAATATTTTCATACTTCCTCAAGGAAAATGAATCTGCTCAATTAGAGGGGTTATATTTTTATTTAAATCAGGATATTTGAATTATGAATCTTGCCTTTAAAAAATACACGTCTTTATGCTGCAGTGTTGCATCACAATTATGCCAACACATGCAGACTAACAGAGATGGGAGGAGAAAATGCTCTAATTCTAAATAGCATCCTATGTCAAATTAGCTTATATTCTGGCTTTTTGCACAATTCATTCCTGATAAAGAACATGATTCTAATACTCTGAAAATACACATGGAGTTGACTAGAAAAGCCAGGTATTTGAACATGCCAGTAGTGGTCAGGTGTCACAGTGACTAGCCAAAGCAATATGTGATTTTAAATAACATGCTGATTTCAAGACATTCACTTCTGTTTTCTCCAGAGGCCAGCTCCACAGCTTTCTTTTTCTTATTTTCTTTTTTACTGGAATCTTGAAATTAGTTTGCAAGAACATTTCAGTCTCAGAAATCCTCAAATAGGTACCTTTAGGTACAGCTAAAAAGAGTCCTTTTACATGAGAACTAAGAAAATGCAGTAGAAAAGGCCCCATATTTTCACTGCAGGAGACATTTTTAATCAGTACATACGTTAAACAAAAAAACCCGTGGGTGGCAAAAGGGTAACTCAGAAAATAGAAAGACATTTGTCCCTCCTCATAATTATTCAGAACTGAACAACAAATTACAAGTGAATATAAAAAGATCGTTGGGCTGAAGAGAGGAGTAATTTAAACACTTGCCTTCAGGGAGCAGTCACTAGCAGAGCTGTCCTGCTACAGGTACCACACTGCAGCTGTAACTCTGTCCAGGGCAGCAATGGCATAGAGAGGCTGCTAAAGAGGCACACGTCCACATAGAATACTTGGGCTGTTGAGATTCTGCTACTGAGTTTAGCCAAATAGAACAGGCCTTACCATGAAACTGCAGTTCATCTGCAAAATCTAGAGCAATTTGGTTCTTTTCTTACAGTTAAGGGCAAAATACTGCTTGGTGTAAAAGCAGTCTGACTGGCAGGGACATACCGACTCTCAGAAATGGGAATCAGCAGTAACGGGTCCTTCTTTAATGTTTATAGATCAGCAGGCTCAGTGAGGTCCAGTCCTCGACTGGGTGCTCCTGCAGTATGAATAGTGACTGAAATAATGCTGCATTTGGACTTTGGTACTTCAGTAACAGAGGGAAAAAAAAAAAACAAACCCTGTGCACCATGAAAATAATGAGAGCAGCTGAAAAGGAGAAAGAAAAATCCCAAGCATGAATGCATTTAGAAGTCTTAACTCCTGGGCTTCTCACTTTCAGGAAATTCCTCAGTTTAATCTCACTGACCACTCCAATCCTCATCCTGAAAACAGGCCACTAAATACCAATTACTACAATCAGGTGAGCACTGATTTTAAAATAGATGCCAGATTTATTGTTGGTGGCATGTGGAAACAGAAGTCACATCTCTCTGCTGGAGCCTGGGGGAATTTATCGCAGAGGAAAAAGTGACAAACAGTTATTTTGCCCAGTCTTTTATTCTCACTTTAAGCCCAGATCCACCAAAATATCTCGGTCAAAATCTGGATCGCATTTTGAAGTGTTAATGCATGTTCCTAATTCTGCTGAAATCTAGTGAAGTTCCTCTATTAATTTTCACTTATTATTCTCCCTCTGTAGGCTATGCAGCTCATGATGATGTTTGGCCAGCCACTGATCCCTCAAAGCAAGGGTGGAAAAATTTGGTGGAAAAGGAAGAGGGAAGCTCTCATTTTTCAGGAGTCTTAACTGTTTGTGGTTTTGGGTTTTATTTCAAGCAGCATCATTCAGGAATCTTGAAACAAATTTGCCTTCAGATCTTCATACTGGACTTCCATATTACGAAACAGAGCAGTAAAATTATTTCAAGAAATTTTGGCAAATAAATAAACTTTCATAATTTATATTTAATGCTGACTAGGGCACTCGGGCTTGTTGTATAATTGGTATCCAGACATCTACTGCCTATTTTGTAACAGATTTCCTATGCTGAAAAATGCAGAAGGAATGTGATACTACAGCAATAAAATCTAGAGACCAAACAAGAGAGTCTTGTGGTCATTTTAAGGATGGCCAATTTATACACAAGATTGAACATGATACACAAAACAGGACAGCCTGAAAGTAAGGGAACAGAATAACACTACTGCCTGCTCCTGCCATAGCCTTACCTTAAAAAAATGAAATACTTGCACATTTTACACCCGATGAATAGGTGAAGCAACAGGTGAAACAAAAGGGGACAAGAATTTATCATGTCTATAGCTAATCCTGCCCAAAAAGGCTTTCTAAAGAATTCAGTTCACTCACAACAATAAACGTCAAAACTGCAATTAAAACTTGGCCCATCCATTTCAGAATAAAATTATCTACTACTCCTGTTTGACTTTGGGCTGCAAGACATCAGTAGACCAGAAAATGGAAATATCTGCCTGCCTGAAGCTGCCCCAGTGGCATGCTTGATGCCTGATGTGAAAGATCAACTACCTCAAACCTGCTGCTGAGCTGACAACTTCAGGTACCATCGATCTGCATCTTCCTCAGTAGGAACTTGGGTATTACCATAATTTAGGTAGGAACTCAGGCATAACCACTGCATGGCTCTGTTAAAATCAGCAGAGTTGCTATGCTGAAGAAGCAGGAGGTCCCATCAAGGTAAACAAGAGTCACCACATCCTGATAAACATTCAGGGAAGCAGGCTTATTTCAAAGAAGAAATCGTTTGTCAAATGTCAAGTATTTATTTTAGAAGCATCAGTATTTTCATTTTGTCTCCACTGAGTCCAATGAAATGAAGTCTATTCATTGTAACATAACATGGTGGCTTAGTTAAGTGTCCAAAACCTATCACTTTTGTCTCAAGAGCCCATTCATTCACTTTTCCACAAGCAAAGGTTAAAAGAAAATCCTATTACAGATATTTCAGAACAGAAATGAGAAGTCTTGTGAATTTCTTTTATCTGTAGACTCTTTCTATTGAAGTCACTTGAGATAAACGTATTTAGAATTGTTTTTTCACAGTCCGTGCACATGTTTGTTTAAACAACTGAGTTTGGTCTTTAAAATGCTGATTTTTACTGCAGTCCTCCTGCGGTAGATTAATACGATGCGTAGCAGAAATTCTAAGATGCTACATCAAGAAGAACCAAAAAGAAAAGAAAAATTCACAGTGGATGATAGCTACTAGAAATCACTCAAACTAATTTAAAGTTGGTGTTTTGATGGAAATACTTTGTAGCCAGTCTAAAAATGGTCCCTTCTATTTAAGTGCTACTCTTAAAAGGACAAGAAAAGGCCAAGCTTTTCATTGGCAACAGGGAAGGGAAGCATAGGGAAGGCTCTAGAGAGGGAGCCTGCTCTGAACAGCACTGGAAATAAAGAGCAGCATTATCATGGCTGTTCTCTGCTCCTTGCAAGGCTTGTGAGCGACTGCAGTCTTGTCGCCACCAGGATGTTTCTGTACAAGTACCAGTGTGTGCACACCAGTAAATACTAGTCCTTTTCACTTCTATTTTCCTCATCAAAAATGGATTATCTCAGATGTGAATTTCTGCTCTGTTCCTCCTTGTCAGCACTTAAAGGGCCACTGTCCCACCCCGAAACGGAACTATTGCACAAGTGCTGCCAAGCTATGTATTTGAAGGAGTTAAGCCAAACCACAGTCAGCCTTCTCGAACAAATTCGTAACAGAAAGCCACAGCTTCAAGTACGGGTTGGATTTCCTGCCTGACAGGGTACTGGAGCCCTGGAGTTTCACAGAGCTCCAGGGTACAGCGATGGGAGTGCCAAGGGGAAACTGACAGATGCCAAGTCCTGCAAATTTTCATTCATTCAAATGCTGTGCATTCCCTCTTGCTTTCACTCTCCACCACCATCAGATTCATTTTCAGTCTTGTGGACACAGCTGCAAGTGCCATGCATGAGGCTGAAGCACAACTCAGACCAATCCAGCACAGGAATAAAAATATTTTGTCAGGGTCACCATCAAAACAGCTTGCGTGGGGTGTTTACAATAGCTGTCATTCTCTACTTTCATAATCCTTCACGGTGGGCTTGTTGCTGCTTGGCTCTTCTTCCAGAGCAACACCCGGGCTGGTGTTTTTGCAGAACTGCTGCTGGACAAGAGGATGCAGCTACAGTGGTTCTCTCCCTGATCGTCCATACTCTTTGGGCATCAAGCTGAACATAAGAAAATCCACAGGTTTTTCCACACTTGAGCCCGATCCTTTAATGTTGGAAGGACAAGTCAATGGATTTTTGATTTTTAAGCTCAATTCACTATCTTTATAGTTTAGACAAAGTCAATAGAGCTAATTAAAATATCATGAGTGAACATGACTTAAAGCGGGGTGTGAGTGGGAAGTATCATTATGAATCCAACCCAGAATTTCTTAGGCCCATCAGATCCTAGCAAGGAATGGGAATTCCACCTGTTTGACAGCACACTGGATGGGAAAAATCAACTTAGCACTGACCTGCTGTATTTATGAGGGCAAGACGTTTACCTCTGTATCCCCTTTTTCTCCCTGACTTCTGTCTTCTGCATTCAGATAAGAAAAAATCTGGGTTTGGATATGTCTTTCATGATGTGTGCTATGGGCAGCCTGATGGAGGCCAGACGAACAACCAGAGGTAATTATGGGGTCCAGATCATCGGCAAAGTGCCTCTTTCTAACCAGGGTAACTGACTGCTTAAAGTCTGAGGAGAATCCATTGCTTTTGTACAATTCTTGCAATAGGACATTATTCTGGCTCAAGTCAGGTATTATGGGTTTACACAGGAATTACATAATGAAATTCCATAGTTTCTAGTATGCAGGAGCCGTAGTTGATGGCTTTCGTATTACTTATTTTTTTAAAGACACAGAAGTATTATCAATCTTAGCTGCTGTTTTCATATTTTCCTAAAGTATGGTACAAAAACTCCTTCTAGTTCTCTTCCAGCCACTGCATTAAAAAGTGAGTCACGTTGTAATTAAACTTTAACGACAACATCTGTTTCAGCTAACCCGACAGAAGAGTGGTTGGCCCACAGAGAACTATGCTGCTTCTTCTTTCACTCAGACCAGAACTGAGTGGTTATTCAGCCTCAACAAAATTGGAAATGGGACAACAGCAACATTTCAGCTCCTTGGCCCAAAATAAGTATCTTTCAGAAGCACTTTTAGTTCATTTACAGATTAAGTCCTGCCTTAACCCAACTGGATGGTACATTAAGAATCAGTGACAGAGAACACTAAGGACCTCTGTGCACCCAGAATGCTCTCTTGGGCTGCAGCCTGCTAACAGGACAAAGATGAAGAAACACACTGGGAAAGGAGTAATTTGTTTCACGGCTAGCTAATTAACCACAGGCCTCATATCATCACCCAGCAACATGTGACATTAGACCACCCTTGTCCATCCTCACTTTTACAGTTAGATACAATGCTTGTTCAGGATAACAATAGGATGGTAAATGCCTACTGTGCTTCCCCCCATCTTGCATACAGACTCACTCTTACTGAATAAACAAGGGGGAAAAAAATCACCAGCTCCTGTACATTGTATAGCAAGCATTAAAATAATGAATAAGTCATTTATTGTTAATGTGCTGATTAATTACAGCAAGCCCAGCCCACCACTGCTAAAAATGCAGCAGGCATCGCTGTCTCAGCTCCACGCCTATGCTAACCACCCAAGAAACAAGCCCAGTCCCTATGATATTAGAAAAACCCAGATCTCTGTTTTACGTGTTGCTTGCATGTCATAAACACAAGGAAAAAAAAAATCGTACCAAATCACAGTTGTTAAAATGCCCTTAAGTGCTTGTGCACTAATTTTGCAGCAAACATCAGTGGCATGCTAACAGTAATCTTAAAGATTTAGCTGATGCTACTGTAGAACACTACCTTAATTAAAGGCATATTAACTAATTAGATGTCCAAGAGCTACTGTTACTGTTTAAAGCACCAGACTGTTGCCGGGAAATAAATAATGTTTGAATGCTACTGTTAAGTAAAGAAAATCCATAAAAATGAGCCATAACCAAACCAACCACAGAACTAATATAGAAGTTGCAAGTATCCATACTTTATAAAAAAGCTTCAAACTTGAAAATAACAAAATATCCCACCAGTTGGCCAGCTGCTGCCTCTGGACTCCTACAGGTCTCTTTCCACCACAGCACTTCTCCAATATTCATATTCACTTGTCCATATGTAAAAACTACACACAGTTTGCAAAAACCACTTTATGATATGTAAGATACGTACGTTTCAGCCCTAAAATAAAGACCTGCAGGTGGGCATAAAACACCACACCAAAAAGGGAAAGCTGTGAGCCACACCTCTGAGACCCAACAATTTGCACAAAAAAAACAGCACGCAGGTTTTTTTATTAAAATGTAAATCTATTCTTTTCACCTCAGAAAGCTAGTCCAGGATTGCTGTTGTGATTTTGATAAACCAGTGGTCACTGGATGAAAGCAGACAGGCCAAGTCTTGCAAGAAACTGGGAAAAGGAAAGAAGGCTAAGGAAAGTGGAAATAGGTGGATAGCTGGAAAACCAGAATCATTACTTAGCTTATAATGAAAACCGACAGGATACTAAATTCCCCCATTTGCCTCTCAGGCAAGAGGAAATAACTGCACCATGGTAATAACACCTATTTTAGGACCATTTGCTGTCTCACCAGATTGATTTTTTTTTTTGTGTAAGCTTGCCATTATTTTGCATTAAAGTCATAGCTTGTGTTCCACAATTGATTGTGTTTACAATGAAAGAAGCTTCCCAGTAAGGTCACTGAACTGCCATAACCCTCAGCTTTTAGCCCGCTCCTGACAGGACTGTATCACCTCCTGATAAAGGCATTGTGCCTTCCAGCTCCTCCCTTCACATTCTGTCCCCTCCCTTTTTCAAGCAAGAATCAAAAAGCAAAAATAGGTACAAGAAAGAGTGAAATCCATACAGATGTAACATTCAATAATATATATTCCCCCCTCTTTAAGTATATACTGTAAGACCAGAATACAAATTCTCTCATTTTCCCAGACAAACTTTATGAGCCATCAATAAATCTTCAGCTAAAGGGAAAAAAAAAACAATCAAAAAAAACCCCACAACCAAAGAACCCAAACTGGCATTCAATACACAGCATCCAAAAATTCCTACGTTTGGATGCAGTGGGACTGTGTTAAGGCAGACCCACAGTGAGTGTTAGGTCTCTCAAACCACTACAGATGGAAGTCTAACGGAGAGAGAGGTTTTTCATCCTGCGTGGGTTTGCACAGCTCCTCACAGGACATTCTGCGTGGGACACAGCCACAGGCATCAGCACAAGCAAGAATCAGGGTGAGTCAGGGCCACCGTAGAATTGTGCTGAATGTACATTTTCTTGCTGTATCTCTGAGCTCTGCACACAAAAAGATACCTCAGGACGTACCCAGTACTGCAATTTGAAACAGCAGAATGGCAGACGGTCCTGAAAAAGCTCTACAATAGGATCTCTCCTTTTAGAGGGGGGAAAAAAAAGTGTTAATTTCTCCTCTTTTTAGTAAAAAAAACCAAAGCACAAACAAACCAAAAACCAAACCCAACCAAACCAAAAACCCCCACCACAAACAAATAACCAAAGCACAGAACCCCGCCACCAAACCCAAACAACAAAAACCTAACACCTCACAGTACAACTGCAGGCATACAGCATGGATCCCTGGAAAGCTTTAAGCCAGAAGAAAAATGGCCACACCCAGATACAATTTTAGACCTGATCTACCAGATAGAAAGGAAATTAAGCTTCCTGTTTGAGAAGATCAAGTCTTACTCTACCTTCCCAAAGAAGATGTTTTCTACTATGAGGGTGGTAAAACACTGGAGCAGGTTACCCACAGAGGTTGTGGATGTCCCATCCCCAGAAATAGTCAAAGTGAGGGTGGACAGGGGTCTGAGCCACCT
>VYZQ01006511.1:2088-22384 GCA_013400655.1 Mystacornis crossleyi | reverse complement strand
CCTTTGAGAATCACCTCTCTGAAACAAGACACACCTGACTTATTTGCTTGTTTCATAAAGCAGCTGGTATGATGTGGCTTCATTGTTGGCAAGATCATTTCATCTACACCCAGTATAAATATAAATCTTAAAGAGAAATGCAAAAAAGCCCTCTGGAATGGTAATTCCCAAATCCAACCCATATAGAGAAGAACAACAGAAAAATTATGACATTTATGTATGTTCACAAGTGGCCCTTTACACTTGTGGATCAACCCTTGCTTGTATCTACAAAGAATGCTACTAGGTTTAGCAGATTTGAAAGAGAACCCCACACTTGGTTCCTTACCATTGTGATATTTTCAATCAATAATAATGTGTTTGCCTCCAAAACTGGACCCAGCTGATGGAGACTGCAGAAACCACATCTACTCTTAAAGGAAGTATTTTCAAAAAAACCCTGCCATGTTCAAATGGTACAGCTTCATCAGATATCTTCTGTACAACAATCCTTAGCAACTGCATCTATTCCATGCTGTGCACAGCAGAGAAAGTTCCCCTATCCTGAAAAGTCATCACTGTCACCTGGTCCACGCCAACACTAACCTTGGAGAGTGGGGAGACAAGCAGAGATCAAGAGATTTCTGTCTCCTTGGCTGAGGAGCCTCGGAGCTGGCAGCCCAGGCGCCCTGGTGGCTGCCAGGGGCTGGCAGCTGCTGCCACCGGGTGGCCCGGCGCAGAGGGACAGCCAGCGCTGCCGGGGACACGGCTCCTGCCAGCGCCTGCTGCGCACCCACGCCCCCGCACAGAAAAGGCAGGCGGCTCTCAGGGGGTGCAGCCCCTCTTCCGAGGGGGCTCAGAGGCTGTGACAGGCTCCTCTCTGCCTGTGCTAACCTTTCTCTAGGGGGTGGCATTGTCCAGAGAAAGCCGGGGGACAGGATCTCTGGGGAAAATAAATAAATAAGTCACAGAAGGTGGGGATCTCTGTGAAAAGGGAAGGCACTGCAGCCACTCAAAGAGACTGGAGGCTATTAAAAATTCTTCAGAAGAGGGATTCTAGTCAAAGCTGGAGCTGTAAATTAACCAACTATTGGTGCATACTTGATGCTTGGTATAATTAGCATCACTGGGGAAAAAGAAAGAAGAAAGAAATTAGGGATAGCTTGAAATAGATCAAGCCAGAGGGAGAATAAGTGAGCAGGGTCTGTAATCATTTAAGTCACAGAACAACAAATAACTCACCTAGGGAAAACTGCTTCAAGCTTATCCTTTATCCCTATAAGCTGTAATAGAGTATTTTAAGAAAATGTCCAGAACTGCAGGGAAAGGCATATACAGCAGTCATTCTCAAGACACGTAAAACTTGCATCTGTCAAATATTCTCCCTGATCCTTACTACAGTAATTTCATTTGCACCTTCAGTCCACTTTGATTTCCTCACTTGACCAGGGTAAAAGAAGATTACAGACTTCATTTGCACCATACTTCCTCCTTTTTTCCCCCATTTTGACCTAATCTTAAAATAAACACCACCCCCCCACCAAAAAAAAACCACACCAAAAAAACCCACCAAAACCAAAAAACAGACTGTCATTTGCAAAGTGGTAGGAGGGTTGAGATAAGATACTGTACTCTGACTGGCTTTGGAGTTGGAAAAAAATTTTCCTCCATGTTATGTCGAGTTATCAAAGGTTGGTCGGTGTCTTATCTCAGATAACCAGTTCAGTTTACAGATTTGGAACAGGGAAATATTTAGCAGTTTGTTAGTAAATCATTAGCTTTAAAGGCCACATAGCACACTACATGTTGACTTTCTTCAATTAGTAAAAGAATGTGTTGATCCAGGGTATGGATCACCGGATGGTGAGTTTAAACCTACCAACAGTAAATTTCGTGGTTAATTCCCATCTTTAAACTCACAGTTCCCACATGGACCACAGGCTTGACTAACTACTGGGGTAGCTGACTGGTACACGGGAGTAGTCCTCAAAATACACAGAAGGTTTAAATGCCTGACATTTCGCTGGCAGGAAGAAGCAGAGGGAGATCTCCTTGCTTTGCCATCTCCATCATACTCACAGAGAGAAAACAGATTTGCCCTGAGAAAGGACACAGTTTGAGATGCACATTACACCGTGCCATGGGGCTTTATAACCAGTAATACTGGATCTACTGCAAATAACTGGCAGAGCAAATGGCAAAGAAATGAGGTAATAGCCTCAGCACCCAATTAATAAAGTTGAAAGCTAGTTCTAAAGTCCACTGATGGATTCATCAGACACTGGCACTACATGATCAGTGTTGGAAACATTCATACCAGGAATTCAGGCTCATGTGCCAATCACACTGTATTATCTCACCGAGAAAAGATGAATTTAAACAAAAGCAATTTAAATGGTTTCCATATATAGTGCAAAAGACTAATTATCCATGCTCAATTCCTTTTGTACCTTGAAAGAAAAAAAATCCTTACTGTATTCAAAAATATTTCACTCATCCAAAAGTTTTCAAGCTAGTCAGCCTCAGTAACATCCACATGATCAGCCTTGCCCTAACCTCTCCTGCATTAATGTCAGACTACTGCTTCTTTACTGGAGTTCCATTAGCATAAAATCAACCTAAAGTTGTAATAGTAAAGTTTCCCTTATCAGGAAAAGATTCATCGCCCAGCCGGTGTTTGGGCACTGGAATAGTCTCTGCAGGGGAGTGCTCACAGCACCAAGCCTGACAGAGTTCAAGAAGTGTCTGGACAATACTCTCAGGCACATGGTGTGTGATTCTTGGGGTGTCCTGTGCAGGGCCAGGAGTTGGACTTAATAATTCTGATGGGTTTCTTCCAACTCAGCACATTCTATGATCCCATGATTCCCCTTCTCTTTTCCAAAACTTAATGCATAAGAAAAGGTCAAATGTGGCTTTCAGATTAAATAATAAAACTATCAGCAAAACCTATATGGAGAGCAGAGAAGGGATTCACTGAAAAATACCAAGAGAAGCTCATTTAAAATCTAGGCCTCCAAGAATTCTCAAAGGTCATCCAGTCTATCCTTCTGGCACAAGATGATTACCTCAGCTTAGACAGTTACTTGTCTAACCTGTTTTTCAAGGCCTGCAATGATGAATCTGCACATTTTCCAGATGATGTATCACAGTGCTTTAGTAATTGTTTCCGTATTTCCCTTCCTGACATTTTATCACATCTTTCTTTTTGCAGTTTTAAGAATTCACTGCTTATCCTGTCCACTACGGATGGAGAAAAGGTTATTTTTCCTTACTGCATAAACCTTTAATTTTGCTGAACACTTGGATTCAATCTTTCTTCTCCTCAGAGATGATTTGTTTTAGACTGTTGATCAGTCTTTATTTTCTTCTTGGTCCTTTCCTCCATTTCCAGGTCTCCGTGGGACTGTACAGCCTGTGCTCAAATGCTGTACACCAACATTAAGTAGATCACTAGGACTGTGTGGGAATTCTCTTTGTACTAACACATCAAATAATGTTTTCCACTTGTCCTAGTAACTCACCAAATACTTCGTTATCCTCTGAAGACTGCTGTGTTAGTCTGGCTGCTTTTGGACTCTCCTTAGCTGCTTCTTCCACCTTGGTTTCAGCATTCTGTAAAACAAACATTTACTGAGATTAATTCTTCTTTTGTAGCTCTCAAACAGAAACACTCTTCAAACTTTTTAATTACATTCTTAATGAATACAGAATCAGTAACACAGGTGGTTTTGTTATCTTTGCTAAGCATAAATAATATTTGCAAAACATTACGGAAATATACACTCAGAAAACCCTGAATTTTTTTTGAGTCTGTTTTAATCTGACTAGACTACATAAATTAGAGACTTAGAAAAACATTTAAATGAGAGAGATACCTTAAGCCACAACAGACTTGTAAGTTTCCACCTTTCCTCCTTATATCTGATTTTATTTCTATTGACATATTCCATGTTGACTTAGTGAACCATCAGCACCTAACTTGCCAGAAGTTAAAACATGTCATTCCCTAGCTAGAAAAGTCTGAGGGAAACATAAGCTGTGAAACACATAGTTTGAAATATTTACATTGCTACTAAGGAAAAAATAACTCATGTTTTAAAAATGTTTCACTTTAGTACTCAAGAGAAACATATAAACAAGCTTACAGCAATGCAGACAGTAAACTGCATAAGCAGTCGGCTGTTGAATGATGGATATGAAATGACTGATACAATATTAAATATTACTGGAAAGAGCTGACTAAGAGTTGAGGGAGGAATAAAAGAGATGTTGTATGCCTATGCTTTTTAAAGGATACATATTGCTCTATTCAAGTACATGTTCATTTGGAAGACTGTGTGATGTTCTGGAGAAATACAGTTTTTGAACTCTGACATATATTTGAAAATGCTGCTATACAATCTGTTCATGAAAATTACCATCTCTGCTCTCCTAAACATAGCACAGTTCAAAATTTCTCGTATTTCCCCTTATTAATAACAATAAGGAAGGTGTAAGAAGACAGGTGGATTAAGTCTGTTAACCTCCCTATAGAACAGAGGAGTGCAAACTTAGGGCACATAAACTCAAGTGACTTTGAAGCAAGTCAGCAAGAATTTTCAGAAAGAAATGAAAGATAGACTTGGCAAGCCTACTGGTGTCACACAGCAGCTGACAAGAACGGGAAGAGCAGAGACAGAGAAAGTGCTTCAGAGGAACACTGTAGGTCCTTCTGAAGGAGGAAGGACATGCAGAAGCAAAAAGGTTCTGCACTCCCTCAAGGCACCAACCTGAGTGTCTCTCATGCAGAAAACCCACCAGCTCGGTCCCTCTCAGAGCTGAGGAGATAAGTCAGTTTTAGCAGATGCTCACCTCAGTCTGGCTTAACTAGTGTTCCTTGGGAAGATGAAGAGACCCAGTCAGAAATCAGCAGTGGCTGTACTGGGAGACAACTTGCTTTGGGAAAACAGTTTCATGATCAGCACAAATAACTTAGGTCCTGTCCCCAGAGATATAACCTGTCAGCTGTGCAGCCACCCAGTTTGCAATGCATTAAGTGCTCTCCACACAGCAAAGGGACACACGCCAAGGTCCACAGCATCCTTACAGAACCACCTGCATCACCTGCCACTGATTAAGTAAGCTGCATATTGGACTTGGACTCTCCATCCTATTTTAGTTGCTCTGTAGGGAGCAGCAAATCAACTACATCTTTGTAGTACAGAGAGATGGAGAACAGCAGTCAACTCTGAAAAAAAGCAGAAGAGGACATCTGCTACAGCAGGGTAAGTCAGTTCCAAAGGCAAAGGAAAACTCTAAAAATTGTATCATCATGGATAAGGCAAAATTAATACATTTAGATGATCAAAAGTTCAGAGCTTTCCCAAATGAAGGGGACAGCTGAAGTCCTGATCAGAGCTATTGCTCTAGGCTTTGTAAAGGCAGTGATTGTCAGCTCCATTTTTAAGTGTATTTCATCACGTTTAGTGTACGGTAAAGCTGGTGGTACAGGAGGAGAGGGATCGCTGTTCCTCATGCTCTTGTTGCCCTTGAGAAACAGCTGAAAGTCAGTAACCTGCTGCAAGGCATCAAGAGCAGTAGCAACAAAACACTATCCAGCAGACACTCAGCTGTGTCTGGGAAATGCGTAGTCACTCCAAGCTCTTACCAGGGAGATGTTTGCAACCCTTACTTTGAAAACATGGTTTTGGCAGTCTTAGGGAAGTTAGAAAGAACCCTGAGACATTCTGGTTTGAGTTAAGTCACTGGAAAGAACTATGCAGCAGCTGTGCTGTCTGCTCCCTG
The DNA here is from genome assembly GCA_013400655.1 of Mystacornis crossleyi. Taxonomy (NCBI): domain Eukaryota; kingdom Metazoa; phylum Chordata; class Aves; order Passeriformes; family Timaliidae; genus Mystacornis; species Mystacornis crossleyi. Next base: position 16,618 of record VYZQ01006511.1, on the reverse strand, counting down.
CATAAGGCACAATGTTGGTGTTGATAGATGCCAGCTCCAAGATGTTGACAGCAGAGTTGTGTGATATATCAGCCTAAAACATGACAGTGTATGGTTGGATGTAATTCTGCTTGGCATGCCCTCTTAACCAAAATGCAAACTTTCCAAAGACTTCCTTCACTTTATTTTTTGCACGGAAGAATCTACCCAACACATTATTGCTGGCATATATAATATTTATATTCCCAAAACCAACACAAGACAAATCACAGCAAAAGAACAATCAATGATCCAGATGCTCCAAACCAAGCTGTACTGCAAAACAGTCAAGACTTGGTCAGTTGCTCCTTTTTTCTAGGGTCCTAATTTTAAGTGTCTCTGTCCTTGCAGTCAATGAATAGAAAAAGTGAAAACACATTCCCTTACACTGCCTGAGCTGTGCCAGAAGAGATTCTTTACCTACAGTCATAGTGTGCTCGTGGCTGGTTATAAAATAAAGGCCCTTTGTACATAACAGAGTAAACATAATTCTACCTAGCCCTTCCAGGCTGAGTACTCAATGCAGTTTCAGAAGTGATGGGGAAATTAGATTTATTTTACAGCATCAGTTCCCAGGAGAGTAGATAATACCTGATTTTAGCATGAAATAAATATTATATAGGCCTAAACTCACAAAAACTGCCTCCCCCAAAAGTCATCTCCTTGATCGCTCATGTTCCAAAATACCATAAAATACCTAAGGAGCAAGCCAGCAGCTACTGCATGGGAACAGCTGGTGACAGACTAGAACCACTTCTATTATTTCATAAAGCAGTTTCAAAATGAGATCTGCATATATACTGCAACTCTATGTATGTGAATATGTACCTCTACAGCTGCTCTTGATTCAACCCTGATAAAAATTAGAATTGCATTATAATCTGCCTCAGTTTTAGAAGATATTTTTGGCCCAGCTTTCCACTGTAGCTGTCCCCTGGTGCCTTATGACTCAGTTCACCTGTTTTCCCATTATCTCAAACCAGAACACATGTGCACACTACAGTCTCCATACTATACAACCTTTTAAAATTTTTATAGGTAAACACACAAATAACCAGTAGCTATCAAAATATTTGCAACAAATGAACAGCAATATCAAAAATGTTTTGGCGGTATATACACCCGTTAGTGCAAGAAGAGGCTACTTGTATTTCACTGCTATCAGTGCCTACTTAGACGATCTTTACTTACATGGGAAATATTATGAAATCCTGAGTTACAGTGAGCTGTATTCTGCAGCTACTACAGCATCAGGCCAGGTTACAAAGTGCAGTGAGGCATATTACATTTAGAGAAGCAGCTAAGCCCTCAAGGAATCACAGGCACTGGCAATGGAAAGTTGTACTCTAGAGTATTCAAGCCAGCTTTTTAACTACCTTTTCGGTTTTTTCTAACTAGTTAAGAAGGGCTTGTTTCTTTTCCTTTAACCACAAAGCTGTTACTCAATGACATCATTTTCTAAGTGATAAAACCACACAGAAAAGTTTAAACTTTTCATCAGAAATAAAATGGCTATTCAAGAAGTGTTATGTCTCAATGAGAATTAAAGAAATCCAGGGTGAAGCACAGATTCACACTCTGTGCTTTCATTCCTACCTTTCACAACCTACTCCTTTTTCTTATTATGTATGTTTATCTAGTATGTTTAGCTCCATTCCAATGGCACAAGTGAAAATAGCTAAAATTTCCTTTATTTTCTGAAAGGTGCCCACACGGGCATCAAGAGCTGCAGCAAGACAACACAGACTGTGAGTGCACGAGCAGCTGCTTTAGCAGCACAGACATTTCTCCAGTTCCTTGTCTCATTCATTCCTGTCCACAGCACATTACCTTCCCTCCACAAAGCCCAGTAGCACTTGGGGCATGGTTAAACACTTTATTCTTCCCCTGTGCTACATCTACAAAACTAAGATAAACAACAAACAGCACCTCAAAAGACAGACAAGAGTTTCTAGTGGATAAAACCAGAATTGACTGCAATAAACCTTCACTTTGAAGTAACAAAAAAAGAGTAAGTTGTAGAAGGCAATAACAGTTGGGATAATCTAAACCATATCTATAGCAGTAGATCATACTGCTCCAGACTCAGCTGTAGAACTCTGCAAAACAGTCCTGATTTTCCACTTCTGCAATGATATTCCCTGAATTCTACCATGCGAGGCTACCTTTCATTTAATATTCATAAAATGTATGTATGATGTTCAGGCTATAGTATACCTTCAGGACAATCTCAGTCTCTTCTCACAGCTAAGTGATTTTCCACAGAGTTCCATGGGGAAAAAGTAAGAAAATTCTTTAAAACATGAATATGTGCTCCTTCAAAATTGTGACAGTAACAGGACCGAGAGACAAGTATCAGTAAGTTGTCAAATGCACGGATGTTTTTCTAACTACCAAATACTGGTGCAATCAGCAGGGCAGGATGTAAATCAATCTTAAGAGTCGTAATTTTCCCAGTAATTTTTATATTCTGCATCCCCATATTAAGTTTTAGCAATACTTCTTTCAAAAAAGCTAGAGAAATTCCTTATTATTTCTTATCAGAAACCTCCATCAGTATCAAAATTTTGAGCTCCTGTTCATTGAGAGGAATTTCTACACATACAGCTGGACCCAGTCAAACAGATGAGATGCTGTGGACAACACTTCCTAGCAGCAGGAATTCATGGAATGGCAGCTGGCCCTCTTCAGGTGAGCAGAGATCTCCTGGACCAGCATTAACAAGTATGTTCTAACATATTCTTGAACTCGACCATTAATTCTTCTTAAATGTGAAGACTTCCCCAACACCTTTCCATTGGTACAGAAACTCACACACATACTAGCAAGCACCAGGAGTCTTGCACTGAAGGTGAACAGTCAATTTTAACAACGTCATACTGGCAGATTTGTACTCCTCAAACAGGACTACTGCCCTCATTCAGAGCAAGGGTATGCCAGACTGAGGCTGGGCTCGTGCTAATCTATATAGCTCCATGCTCTTGAAAACATTCCAGGAACTCCTACAGCAGTTTGTTCTTCAGTCCCCACCAGGCAAGAAAAGGATTCATATTTTACCATTAATTTTGAGTCAAATAAAATAACTCTTTTAAGCATCAAGCTAATCACAATCATTATGTCCAGCTTTCTATTAACCCTTGCTTTCTCAGTTTAATTTTCATTTCTACACATTTTTTACATTCAGTTTCTAAAATGCAGTACTCACAATATCCTCTACCGCATAAGTTCTACAAAATTCTGGGTGTAATTGTTTTTACACTCCTGTGCATATGTCAAAATCTTATTTAAGGTATAAGAACGGAAAAAAAATGACAGGGTGATGGAAAAAGAGAGGGCTAGAGCTTTTCAAGGACAGTCTTCTTTTCCTCTCAGCTTCAACAGTACAGTGCTACTGCTGCTGTCACCAAAGGAGAACTTCAAAAGAAGTTGCAAACAAAAGGATTCTCATCACTAGCCCCCAAGGCACTTGTAGAAGGTCTGAGATGCCTCAAACACATTATCCAGGTCTTTGAAGAAACTAATTCAGTCTGTTTTGAAACCTTAAAATAACAAGGGGTTGAAGTAAAAAACACTGAATTCCAACTCAAAAATTTATGACATTCTGCATTACAGTTCCATGCTATTTTGCTGTGTGCTTCCGTTCTTTTATGAAAGGTGTTTAAAAACTACTTCTGTTTGTGGAGAAGTTTCACAGATTTCACAGAATATTCTGAATTGAAAGGGACGCACAAGGACCACTGAGTCCAGCTCAAGCCAATGGCCCATACTGGGATTGAACCTGTGACTTCAGTGTTATCAGCACTCTGCTCTACGTTCTTACAAATTGGGTTAATACAGAGAATATCTCACCTTTAAATGTTCCTAACCACACCGGGGTTCTCGTATTTTATAGATGAGGTCTCTCCAGCTCAGAATGTAAAAAGTAAAGACAAATAATGGACCTACAGTGTATTACTAGTCAGATTTTACTAGTCCATACATTATTTCCCTAGGCCAAGAAAGGAGTTTCAAGCGTGCAATAGGAAGNTGCTTCCGTTCTTTTATGAAAGGTGTTTAAAAACTACTTCTGTTTGTGGAGAAGTTTCACAGATTTCACAGAATATTCTGAATTGAAAGGGACGCACAAGGACCACTGAGTCCAGCTCAAGCCAATGGCCCATACTGGGATTGAACCTGTGACTTCAGTGTTATCAGCACTCTGCTCTACGTTCTTACAAATTGGGTTAATACAGAGAATATCTCACCTTTAAATGTTCCTAACCACACCGGGGTTCTCGTATTTTATAGATGAGGTCTCTCCAGCTCAGAATGTAAAAAGTAAAGACAAATAATGGACCTACAGTGTATTACTAGTCAGATTTTACTAGTCCATACATTATTTCCCTAGGCCAAGAAAGGAGTTTCAAGCGTGCAATAGGAAGAGAACAAGGGATTACATTACTGTGTCCATACAACTCACAGAGGCTAAAGGCATTTGGAAGCAAGCTGTTAAAATGACAGTGTTCATTTGGGAACAAAACTAAATAAAAAACAGCCCCATGCAAGATTCAAGAGTTTTGCATTAATACTGTGAACTGCAAAAAACCGATCTCGGGTACCCTCTGCACAGGGGCAGAGGGAGAGGAAAAGCTTTGTGACTGACCTTTTACTTTGTAGGTACTCCAAGACACTGCCAGAATCAGGAATCCTCATAGAACAGCAAGGAATTTGCAGAACAAGTAAAGACAAGACACAAAAATATGCTCTGGGTCAATATTTTCAATTTCAAGCAAGTGTCTTTCACTCTGTGCACATTAACCCTGAAACCATACACAGGAAACCCGGATGTGAATCACACAAAATTCAGACAAGTACGGACAGGGCTATGAGTGACTACTTCCTATGCCAATCCCAGCCTGGTCCTACAGAGCAGAGCAACCATCACCACACCAGCTGCACAAGCAGCGCAGCGGCAACATAGTATGAAACTGTGAAAACCAGTACGAGGACCTACACCCACACTTGGGAACACAGTGAGGCTCAACAGCCTCCAGAACACCTGACCTGGAACTAATGTTATTAAAGAACATGTGCCACCTGCTTTGAACCCAGGCAGGTTTTCTACAGCTCCACTGCAAACAGCATCTGGCAGGCACATTGATGGATGCAGCTCCTGACCTCGTGAATCAAAGAGGAACTGTAACAACACTCAAGGGACAAAATCAGAAACAGGTACTTTGGACACCAAGCACAAGAGCATGTTTCTTCTACAAAGGTGTTCAAGCTGATTTCCAGAAGAGTCTGAAAAGTGACAGCTGTTAATAGTAATGCCTTCACAGTCCACTCATCATCTTTATCTCATCGAAACTGAGTTCAAATTTACTTTCCTTTAAGCACTTGTTTTAGCACATGCTGAGCAAGTGCAAATATTTCACTCTTTTTTTTTTCAAGAAAAGGATGTGGTTTAAGTCATAAACACAGCGTTGATGCTGCAGCCTCAGCCCTCAGTGTACCTCCTTAAAAGCTTCATAAATCCATTGAAGAATGTCAGTGTCTGACCCCAGCAGACTGGTAATTTTCAAATGCCACCACCTGAGGTCTTTCTGAAGAGTTAGAACAAAAGTGTACAACAGCAATCCTGTTTTCTTCACAGCTAATGAGAGCACTTCTGTATTCTAGCATATTGATAAAATCCAAATTCATATATATATCCAATACACCAGAAAAAGATGCTAAGCATCTGACTACTCTATTGCAAAAGCACAACAGAAATGCAAAAACTAGCAGCTAGGTGCTGAATGATGCCCAATAATTAACGGGGGAAAAAAAACCCCAAAGCCATTTTTAAAAAGTGCAAAATAACAATCAACTAGCCAGGGAGAGAATATTACAAATATTTTGGGGCTTTTTTCAGGTAAAAAATGCCTTTCAACCTCATACACTGAACTTCTCCTATCAGAGGTCTCAGTTCGGCAGTTTGCAATAAATAAATATCAAAATGATTTCCCCATAATTAGAAATCCTGAGTCTTGAATCCTCCTCCAGGGCCTGCAGAGGACTGAGCGTGGCAGTAAACCTGCTGCTTTGCACCTTTTATCCACAGGGAGAGATGCAGGAGAGGTGGCAGCTGTCTGTGGGGGGCACGAGGCAGCGGCCCAGCAGGGCACTGAGCAGCACTACAAGCCTGGCTGGGAGCAGCGCTCTGAGGGCTCCTGCAGGGTTCCTGTGCTGTGCTGCACAACGCAGCACTGAGCAGCAAAGAAAGCAAAGGCACCCACAGCTCTTCTACACCTCACTGCAGGCGACCTACAAACAGCTGGCCACAAGGCAGCACATCTGGGAGACTGCATCGTTCCAAACCATGATTCAGTGCAGAATTATGATACGCAGAGGAAAGGCTCCAGTCCTTTTCCAGAGTCCTACCAACCACCGGCTATGTGAGGCTGCACTGCTGCATTTGCCTAATGCTTACGGTTATTTTAAAAAAAGGCAAAAAATAAGAAGTTATGCCTGAAGCAATGTCCAAATCTGGTTCACCACACACAAGGATGTCTGCAGTAACCCAGGAACTAGAGGATACTCAGAATGTCTTAAATAAGTAAAAAAAATTTTTTTAAATATTCATTTAAATCTTATTTTCCTGCTTCCATTATCTCAAAGGTATTTTCAGTGAAATAGAGTATAAAATGAAAGCTATTACAGAGCATCTCAGAAATATTCACTGTAAAAGTGTCAAACCAAAGAACAGCAAACAACTATCACAGATAAACCTTTCTGCTGCATTACCAGCAAAACGTCTTTTCTTGGCCCTCAGGTGTGAAAATCTGGCTTTTGCAGTACTCCAATTGATAGTCGACAGGTATTTTTGACAAAAACCCAACACAGTTGATATCCTGACTCTGCAGCCAATGTTACTGTTGTTAAGAGAAAACACATGAGGTTTCCCCTGTCAACATAAATTGTTGACTCCACCTGTCCCCAGGAGCAAAGTGGAATATGTGACTGTGGGGGCTACAAAGAACTGAAGCAGACCCCACAGAACCGTGCCAAATAAATATGCACAGCAGGAACTCGCCACCCAATACAACAGGTTAGCTCTGCCCAGTTCCCTAGCAGCAAACCAGGCTGCAGGGAAGACAGAATTTCACTTCTGGTATTTTATTCCTAATTCCATTACATGCATGAACCAGTCCTTCAGTATGCAAAGTAATTACACAGAGTATGTGTCTGGGTCATTTCCTCAACATCGTTGCAGGCTGGCTTTCCTGAATAATAAAAATATCTTTTTAGTGCTTTCTCTGAGGTTACAAAAAGAAGCTAAAAACAGTAGACAACTTTAAAACACTTTCTCACTGTTCTACTCACAGTGGGCAAGAGATACAACAGACTAAATCAAACCCCCTTTGAGCTTAATGAGTAGGAAACACACTCTGAAACAACTGCCAGTGCACACCAAACGTGAACTTCCAACCTCTTGAATTTAATTTTCACTTCCAAGTCTTTAGCTCATGAGGAAAGAAAGCTCAAAAGCGGCTGTGTAAAAACCACTTTAAATTCAAAATTATATCCCTTCGACTCCCTAAGAACTACCAACACATTTTCAGCATCTAAAAAGTAGAATTTTTTTTATTTTCCAAGAATTCAAAGGAGAATCAAATTTAACATCAAGCAGTTGATTTTAGAAGGGAGTTTTTCCAGCACACTGATACTGCTTTAGGTCACTTGGAAGTCTGTAGCCTCAAGAACTGTATTTCTAAGCCAAGGCTAAGAAAAATTGTACACACAACTTGCCTGATACTAAAATACATTATATTTACCTGCAAGATTTGTAGGTTCAGTGAAAACTCTGACCACAGTACTGATCAATGTTTCTGAACTGTGATAAAAGAAAATTAACAGATGTTTCTTAAGTCTTATACAAAAAGGGCTTAGATTTTTTTGGGGGTGGTGGGTTGTTAAGAAGATGCTTTTGCCTTTCTAAAGTGGCAAGGTATTTTGACCCAGACATTTCAGCTCCTCACGAGCATGCACTCCTGCCAAGATCCCAACCTTGTCCCATCTCCAAGGCATGCGTCCTCCCTCTTGACCAACCCTACAAGCTGGGCTGTTCCTAACACTTTTTGGGCCCTCCAGGAAGCGAACAAGGGGTGAAAGAGGGGCTAAAAATAATCCATCTCAGTAACACGAGGGGAGAGAAAGGGAGAAAACAGAACCAAACCAGCTCCTGGGTCCAAGTCACCACAGAGCCCCTGCCTCACTCCAGTCTGTATGGGAAAAGGTTTGCTATGTAACGCTTGGTTAAGGGGGAAGCTGCCACCACAGAAAATGAGGCCTTCATGTGAATGTACCTGTCTATCCACTCAAGACAGAAAATTACTTTTCCATTTCCCTGTTTGATTTAAATAGGCCAGTGTTAAATGGATGATCTTGAAAGAAAATGAGTTTTATTGCTGTGTGCTCCCAGAATGAGCATAGGTCCTCTGTGTAGTGTAAATAAACGCACAAACACCACTCAGAAGAAAATATTTTCAAACGTCAAGACTTACAGGGTCAATATTTACAAAATAATCAACACAACTGCCTTTTTCAAAATGTAAATAAAGATTTCCTTTCAGATAAGAGTTTTGAAATACGGTTGGCATGGAAGCAAGTTTGTTTTTTTTTCAGTTAAAGGAAACCGATAAAGGCACGAAACAGTTTGTAGAATTGTAAAACAGTAGTATGACATCTTTTAACTCCCACTTAAGTACATTTTAAAAACCATCAAGCATACAATATGTGAAGAAGTGAAGATAAGGAAAGACACTGATGATATTATCAAGGATCACTTTATCAGTATACCACTGTGTCAAAACCAGTTCCTCACTAGGAGACTATATTAAAAAAGGGGAAAAAAGGAAAAAAAAGCTCTAAAAAAATTTGCTACAAACATTGGATTAAAAGTTTCATCAAAACTTTGAGTCTAATGCAGACTCACCAGGAATGTTAAGACACTAGGCAAAACTGAGTATTTCCTTGGTAGTTCAGGGAACTAACCTTTGCCTTCAGCCCTGTTACATTTTTTCCAAGGTTCTTCTTGTCTGCTTCACCCTGTGCCATTTGTTTGCCAGCAGATTCCATCCCTTCCTCACTTGTCTGTGGGCTGTCATCTCTCTCTCCCTTATTTTTCCCAGTTTAAAGCTCTCCTCACCAGCTTGACCAGCCTAGTGGCAAAGAGGCTTTTGCCTGACTTGGTCAGGTAGATTCAATCTCTTCTGAGCAGTCCCTGACCCTCAGAGAGGGTCTCCATGGTTGTAAAAGACAAATGCCTGTTGTCAACATCAGCTGTGCAACCAGCTGTTGACCTCCAGGATCCATTCACTTCTTTACAGGCCCTACACCCTCACTGGGAGCATCAGGGAGAAAACTTTGGCTCCTGTGTCCTTGTTTGTCAGACCCAGAGCCAAATGACCAGTCTCAGGACCCCCCTAGCAGTACCAAGGGTGCCCACGTGGAAGAAGAGCAGTAGGAGGTAATAGTCCAAGGATTTCACAAGCTCCACCAGCACCACCAAAACACCATGGACCCAATCTCTCTCCTAAAAGAGAAAATACATGAGAGAGAAAGACAGCATGTGCAGAACTGTATCTGCACCTTATGTAATGACCTTGGATATGAAAAGACAGGAAAGAGGGACCATTGTGAAGTGTATGTTAGTTTTTAGAACCATATTAAAGCCCCTCAAGGAGTCTGTTTCTCAACATGCTTAAAGACCAGAAGTTACCTTCCCTTTCCATACCTCAGCAAAGACATTATAGGAAGTTTCTCAGCAATAATAGCCACCTTGCAAATATTTTTTAGTAGATCCTCTTAAGAGATAGACCTTGCCCATAAACTCTCAGCAACTTCAGTTCTCATACAAGTCAACCACCAGGAAGCAAAAGAATGATAAAAGCTAATTTTTGACTTTAAAAATCACAGGAACAGCTACCTCTTCAGAAAGCCCCAATACCATCCCAAGGATTTGTCCATCTAATGTCCAACTATAGGCCCAAATCAAGCTGACTTTCCTTTTAGCAGCCCACTGTAAGCCTTCCAAGTATAAATCAACTGCTGTCAATGGTACATAAATAAACTACGTACAAGAACACAGACAAATATCCAGAGAGATATTTCCTAAGAGACAAAGAATATACAATGAAATGTATGCAATACTTACCTGAATATTTTTTAAAGAGCAACTTCAGAACACCTATTAATTTACAGTTTTGCTTAAGACACTTGAAGAAAGCACAATGAGGATCCCTTCCTCGTTTTTCCTAGTTACCTTAACAACCACAAAATGCAAAATCTAAAGAGGAGATTAACTGATTTCAGAAATATTCTCGCTGTCAGTCATTTCTCAAGAAACTGTCTAAACTGAACCAGGAAGACTGTCATAAAATAAGTATCTCAAAACAATGCACCTAATTAACACTGAAGCAACAGAACCCAAGACAGAAGAATGTCAAAAAATCTAACCAAAACCAATCCACTCCAACAACAAGGAAGAAATTCCACAGCAATAGAACACAAATCCTTCAAATTCTCACAACACAAATAGAAACTGCTCCCATTCACTGCTTGCTTTGACTTCTGCATCCTTTACCAGGAACAGAGGAGCAGAACCCTTACTGGCATGGTCATTTCCCTTTCACAATGTTCATATGCACTAAACATGTGATAGAGCAGCTTTGGTGGACACCGGGAGTCCAGCCAGGGTCAACCCACAACACTTTTTGAAAACAAACAAGGGAACAATGCTTCCCTCCACGCTTTAAGCCAACACAGAGGCACTCTCACAAAAACTACTGTGCAGAGTTACAACTGCATCAATATTAGAAGAAAAATGGACCATTGTAACACATGTATGAAACTGCACACTGAAATACTAACCTACATATTCAACAGGTGAACTTTCCCATCTTAGAAGGGAATAACTAAGTCTCAGAAAAAAAAAAAAAGACATCAAACCCAATTGTCTACCCAAACTTGGGAAAAAAAAAAGACATCAAACCCAATTGTTTACCCAAACTTGCCCAGAGAGAGGACATTTTAATTGTTTATTTTCAGCCTGTTTAAAATGTCTAAATTAGCACTCAAACTGTATTGACCACTGTGAGGGGGAAAGCCACAACAACAAATCCTGAAGATCTGGATGTTAATGAACGCCAGAAGCCAGTTTCATTTGTTGCCCCACAATTGGTATATGAAGGTCCTCTAAAGCTAGAAGTAAACTACAAGGAAACAGAGAATGCATTGTTCTGGTCAGCAGCAGTAATATCAGAATAGTTATGCAGTTGTGAGGTAAGTGCACTTTAACAAGCACCTAATTGAAAATTCAGTCGGAGCATCTGATCACACTGTGGCTTCCAGACATTTTAAGGGCTGCCACTCAGAGCCTGATCTCATCAGGTTCTGGCTACCAGGCTACCAAATGGTTTGTTATACCAGTTGCACTAACACCTGCAGAATTTGGTGCCCTCCTCTGTAGCACACTTACAGTCTAATGCAGCCCAGACTGTAACATGCAGATGTGGGTATGTCAGACACGCAATGATTAATGTTTTTCCAAAATTCCATACAACGATGTGGTGAGTTTCTAACAGATATTGGTGATTTCATATGCAAGGCATACAGCTAAAATGTTACATTTCCCCCCATATATCAGTAATTCAGCACGTTCCTGACTTTCAGAAATAGTCATCTTGAGTTAACTATTGCTGCTTACTGCACTGAACTAGTGGTAAGACAAACCTTGAGAGCCCAAGGAAATGACTCACTCAGATCTCACACTCAGTGCTTCTCCAGTCCCAGGTGACACCTGATTCATCAGCAAATACCTACTATTACTCACCTGGAACTAGGGAGGGTTTTCCTGTGGAGTTAATTGCTGCCATTTCTGTACACCATAAAAAAAAGGAGTGTGGTCAGTAAGCATCTGTCCAAAGTGTCTTCAGAGGGCCCACATGATAAGATACACGCTTCATAATATAAATGGTTCATAAGGCCGCTCTTAAACCTTTTGCAAAGCATGAGCAGCTAATCTAATAACTGAATAAGAAGGACCCCATCTGCACTATACACAATCCTGTTCTTCAGGGACACTTATTGTTTTGTTGCAGGGACAGTATTGTTTTAAACAACTGTAGCTACCATTTTCCAAATACATGAAGTCAAACTAGGAACTAAATCTGAGAAAGATCAAGCAATATAAATCTCCAACTGACTGTAAAATAAATGACCGTTTTCCCTAAAACCAATGTAAATAAATATCAGAAGTGATGACACTGAAATACGCATGTGCATGTACAGACAGGAGATGTGGTTAAGACCGGAAATACAATCTGTGAGCAGCTGGTTTATCACTCAGTGAGCCAAAAACCAAATAGAAACTCTCATTTAAAAAGATAATAGGATCATTCAATATACTGAGTTAGAAGGGACTCACAAAGATCATCCAACTCCTAGCCCAGCACGAGACCATCCCCCAGAATCACACCATGTGCCTGAGAGCATTGTCCAAACACCCCTTGAACTCTGTCAGGCTTGATGCTGTGACCACTTCCAAGGGGAGGCTGATCCAGTGCCCAAACACCCTCTGGGTGAAAAACCTTTTCCTGATATCCAACCTAAACCTCCCCTGCCACAACCTCAGACCACTACCTTGGGTCCTGTCACTGGTCACTACAGAGATGATTCAATCTACCAGAGTTTGATTCGTTAGTGTGGTTCTAGTAAGAACTCTGTGCATCTTCAGGGGAAGTATCACATTGAAATTCAAGAGCTATGTGTTTAAAAAGAAAAGAAGTTTTTAAAGTAAATTGGACTATTTATAGTCATTGTCTGTGCAAGCCCCAGGCTCTGGTGGGGAGCATGATGCACTACCAGCAAGGGTACCTATTCACTGCCTGGGAATGTCTCCAACTCCAGGCAGGAACACTTGTTCTTTTCTTCAACTTCCACCTTTTCCTCCAGTGCCTAATTTTTAGATCTTTACTCTTTTATAGCTATTTAATCAAAAACACCCAAAAAACCAAAAAAACCCCCCAAAACTCCCACCAAACCCAAAACAACAGCAAACAAACAAATCAAACAAAAATCCGACTGACAGCTCAGCCAGACAGCATTGCTGTTTCTTCTGTGACCACTCAATATTAACTTTGTACTGTTACAACATACAGGCTGCTATCAATCTGTCAAGACTTTGTAAATCTGGGACAACTGTCCATCTTTTTAGAAAGCTTTCAAGAAACCAAGGATCATCATACAACTAGAAAGTGCACTTCAGACCTCTTTTCTCTTTTATGTGGATTTGTCTTGAAAGAAGGCCTCAGGTTTTGTTTTTTTTTTTTTTTTGTTAATAATTCAACAGTGCAATACATTAGTGAAGGATTAAAGACTGTCAAAGATAGTCATGCTGTACTGAACAGAAACCTCTGTGTTACCACTGAAGGAGGATAATGCATTGGTAAAATGAGACATATACTTTATACACAGCATTTAAAACGCTCAGCTGTTTTTCTCTTTTTTATTAATGGCAGATGACATAACAGTTTTAACAGTATTTTTTCTCCATGGATAGCAGGTGTGTGGGAAGAGCCTGCTTGGATTTATCAAGGGCAATTGGTATCTGATGACCTCCTGTGATGAAATGATTGGTTCTGTGGAGGAGGGGGAAAGCATAACATCATATCCCCTGACTTGAACACGGCCTATGACACAGCCTCCCACAGTCTGCCACTCTACACCCTCCTAGTCAAACCAGGAGGACAAAGTCTGGGTAGGTGGAATGCAAGGGGTGGGTAACTGGTTGGACCACCAAGCTCAGAGGACAGCCATCAATGGCACAGAGTGCAGCTGTCAGACAGTCAGCAGCAGCATCCCTCAGGGATCAACACTAAGGCCAATGTCATTTAATGCCTTTATTAAAAACCTAGGTAGTAACAAACTGGGGGACTGGCCTGTACACAGAGGCAGAGGTGCTCTTCAGGGGGACCTTGACAGGCTACAGAAATAAACAGACAATCTCATGAAGTCCAATAAAGGCACATGCAACACTCTGCAACTGAAGTGGGTTGACTCCATTCACTAGGATCAGGAGGGGCCAAATGGCCTGAAAGTAGCTTTGCATAGAAGTTTCCATTTATTTTTTGCCTCCATTTTAGTGAAGTAACTATAAATGGTTGCATTACAGGTGTTTGGAACTGATGAGCAGCTCCTGAAGTACATGGCAAAGGCGGGTTTAACTCCAGTTCTCCTGAACTTGGCCATTTGAGAGAAAAGAGACACATGAGCCCCTATGGAGCAACAAGAAAAGGCTTTGGAAGAACAGATGTGTCAATTGTGTAGCAATTTTTCTCCCCATGTTCTGCTTTGTTTCTTCTGTAGACTCCCAAGATACTCTGTTCAGAGTCAGTACTCCCGCCAGTAATGACAGCTTCCTGAAACAAAAGCTGTGGCTAATACACCAGTTTCAAACCACTTGAACAGTCATGGCTGATCACAAAGAGTT
>VYZQ01006510.1:9798-39682 GCA_013400655.1 Mystacornis crossleyi | reverse complement strand
GTTGGACTAGATTATCTCCAGAATCTTCCAGTCTTGATTTTTTGCAATTCAATACTTTCACATGAACCAGACTAGGACAAAATTGAGAGCTCAGTCCAGGTAGTCAATTTGTAAATGCCAAATCTGTGTGTGTTTTAAAGGTGACTGCCCATTTTTCATGTTAATGTAATCTCACTTTTCCCAGCTTTATTATGCTATGAAAAGAAACACCCTGCTTTCTTTATAATATACATGTCTTCATTTAAGTATTTTTCCTCAGCTGGCAGATTGCCTTTTTTCTGAATCTAATCATAAACTACGAACAGGGCATGACTACCTTTGTCTAAGAAAGAATAAATGAGCAAAATGAATCCTTGCTTCCTTTTGCTTCAAACAAAATATGTCCAGCACCAGACTTTCAATGAATGAAGGTACGGTGGTTGTCTGATTTTTCATATTTGGAGGATTTTTCCAAATTTCTTGCATCTTACAGAATTTGCAATAGCGAGCTGACACCATAGTTTATTTTCGTCCAAATACTCCTTTCCAGTGCAGACCACTAACTAGGGAAACTGAGAAACAGGACTGCTATTCTTCATTCTCATTTTTGCACTCTGATTCTTTCTTGCACACCATGTCTCAGTGCAGCCCCAAGCCCCATCTTCAAAACTGGACAGCATTTCTAGAAAAAGAACCAAATTCCAGATCCTGATTTCGAATGGGAATTAGTTACAACAAACTAAGATACCTAGCAAGATAGCTAAGCTTACTAAGAGAGTAAGGATGCTACTTGTCTTTGGAAAACTACGTTTACATTTTGTACTGTGTATTACAATTATTATGATGCAGACGCATCTAAAAACTACCTGGCCAATTTCCGTACGCACTATCCTCTGCGCCACGGCTTTGGGAACAAACAGTGCCTGGCATTCACTGCTCTCGGTGGCCGCGAGTCCAGAGGCCCGGCGTGCTACTGACGGCCAGTGATCACGAGCCGCCGGTACAACACTCAAGTCGCCGGGGGGAGCTGAAGCGACCGCCGCCTTCCGCACTTGCTCCTGGACCGCGCGGGTCACAGCGCGAAGCTCCTCGGAACGCCCCGTCCCGCTCCGCCGGGGCGCCCCGAGGGCAGCGGCCGCGGCCCCGACGTTCGCCGGAGTCGCCGCAGCCAGGGCTGCCCGGACGGGGCCTGCGGCGCCCCAGTGCTCCCGGGCCCCGCCGCGGGGCTGCCCCGCTCTCCCTGCGGCACTCCGCGGAGAAAGCGAACGCGGGCGATGAAGACGACGGCGGCCCGGCCCGCTCGCTGCAGCTGGTCCGGGCCGGCGAGCAGGACGGAGCCTGCCCCGCTGACATCAGGAGGGCGCCGCCGGCGGGACCCGCCCGGCCTCCGCACGGTCCCTGGCGTGCTCCTGCTCCCTCAGGCAAAGGCTCTTACGGTAACGCAAGGCACATAGTCCTTATTTGGTCGAAGACTGACCACACGAAAGTGTTCACCGTATGAATGCCACAACGAGAAAGGTCAAATATTCGATCATGCCGGACGGGGCTGTGATTGCCAGACCAAATTAATTTCTCAAGCGTTCACTTTACTTACTGGCACATCACTTTCTCTGAACACTAGTAACCTATTCAATCGCACAAAATGCACCACGAAATACTGCAATTAAGCTATTTAACTACAAGCCAGGATTATGTAGTTTGCACCTTTTTCTGGAGAAATGTTGAAATCACTGCTTGACTTTACTGAGCCGGAGAAGTTGTGAAAGACATATGCACAGTTATGGTGGAAAGTGTGGCATTATCATTTCTTTGCACTGTGCAGTAAGGTTTCTGGCAACCTACACAGTTTCGTCTGCAAAAAAATCTCAGCCATGTTCAATTTTTTATATTTGCCTGACCATTTCAGCTATATTATTTTGACTGGTTTTTAGTTATGCGGAAAGATGAAACAAAGGTATGGATTCTGGCCAGTTTGTATTTAATTAATTAAAAATCACCTCTGCTTTAAAGAAGGACTGCCATAAAAGTACAAATTAGTATCTTTCTGATAAACATGTCTTTTAATTCCAAAGCTCTGTGTCACTTGACACAAAGAATATACCTGATAATTTCATTGGCCCTTATATCCTAGCCTTGATCAGAGCTTTGTTCCAAATTGCACAGGAGATAGTATCTTGCCACACCTTCTGTAAGACAAAAATGGGAAGAATAGGAGTACTACTCTGATAAATCACCCATGGAGTTAAATAGAAGCAAAAATGTGGTTTGGTCAAACTGAAAGGCTTAGCCCTCTCTCTGTTCCTCTATCTTCCAATACATCCTGGAAGTGTCAGTATAAACAACCATAAGACCCCATCTGTACATAAAAGTATTATCAATGCTGGGTTCTTCTGCTCCATGTAAGAATGGCTGTGTTCACCACAGGAGAGATCAAGGCCTGAACAAAGTCCCTTTAGGCAGTCACCTATTTTTCTCTGCTTCTTAGAAATGTCACAGCCAAAATGATACCATATTTCACCACCATTAAAGGCGTTATCCTCATTTGGGTACTCTCACAAGTCTCTGGTTCCCTAAAGTACTTTTATTCATTTGGAAATTTTTAGCTGGGAAGGACAGGAAGTAATCATTCCAGGCTAGAGGACTGAGGAATTGAAATAGTGTAGATTGTTCTTCTAATGATATTATGAAAATCCTTTTTTACACTATTTTTACATGATTCTACTGTCAAAATTCATTTTTGTAAAGGTCATTCACCTGTGATTCATTGTCCTTCAGTATGCAGTAATCCTTTACTCTGTTTTTGCCACTCTCCTTCTGTGATGTTTGTCAGGACCTCTAATATCTGCATTCAGCCCAGTCAGCTTTTGATTTTCATGGGGGTGCCAGCTACTGCTGCAGTGCATGAAAGCAGAAGCTTACACCACAATTGCTATACAGGTCTATTATATGGTTCTGGAGTGTGAATTTACAGGGAAAAGGAGGAATTTAGTAAGCTGAAAATCCCTCATTTCACTGTCTAATGCAGTGCACACCCACTAGGACTCAAGCCTTTTCTACTGCAATTCTACTGTGACCACAGATATCTACGATTCACATTAGAAAGCAACAGAAATACCATCATTCTATAAATTGATAGTACAGTAGAAGAACGCAAATGGATCACATCACCAGAATTAGTGTTTTAATTGTAAAGTCTTCCCCAGAACTTCTAGTCTCAGTGTTTGGATATTCTTTTTAAGCTTTCACTCCAGTTTGCATGTCTCCTATTTCATTTCTCCTTGGCAGAAAGCCAGGTGGAAGAGCATCTCTGCACTGCAGTGAAAAGCTGCAGCTCTGGAAAGCTACCATATCAAAAATAGGCAGCAAGTACTAAGACTGAATCACCTGAAAACAGAAGGTACTTCTATCAACTGGTATGAAAATAATCTGAAAATCTTTCATCTTCATGTTTTGTTGTCATGTTTTCCCTCCATGATTTACAATCCTACTTCCATGATAGAATTTAAAGTACACTGACATTTATTTGCAGGTTTACTGCTTTATTCACATATTTACCTGTTCAGTGCAATCCTCTAAAACTAAATTATTGCTGCTATGCAGGTTACAACACAGAGAAATAAATTAAACCCTTTTGATACACTAATTCTCCCTGTTTACAAGATTTAGTTCATAAAGCTCATAGCCAGTGGTGTCACCAGAGTTTAATGTGAAAAAGACCTATTGCATCATCTCATAATTTATCTATTGAGAGCTACACCACCTTTTGATTTAAGATCTTAATCTGAGAAAACTCCCTAAACTAGTAACAACAGCTGCAGCCTGCAGAGATAATTATTTGTATTTTTCTCCTTTTCTGTTGTTGTTTTATTTCCTGACTATCTTTTGTCAGAGTCCTGCGACACTATACATTCACATATGCTTGCCAAAATGCCAGCTCTCTGAACCTTCTGAAGTTTCAGCTGCAGTCTTGGTGGGTACGAAAGAACGAAAGAGCACAGGATGCTGACTTATATGCCCATCAACTTCCTAAACTATAGCTCACCTGTGGAAATCCTGCAGACTGCAGGGGCAGAACCTGACTCTGTTTTAGGAAACGCTGCACATTGTTGCTGTCTTGTGTCATTTTCTAATAACTGGGTTGCTTTTCCACCCAACTGCACCAGCACAGTGTGGTCCCTCCTTTTCAGTCAGAAATGACGTGGATTTTTCTACCTGAAACTACTTTTTAGTGGCTCTCCCTTGTTCAGCCTGTCAAAGGCTCATACTTTGGGGTTGCTCAGCTTTTCCACATAGAATCATAGGATTGCTAAGGTTGGAAGAGACCTTCAAGATCACCCAGTCCAACCATCCATCCAGCACTACCACTGTAACCCCTAAACCACTTCACCCAGAACCAGATCCAGACACCTCTTGAACACGTCTGGGGATGGTGACTCCACCACGTGCCTGGGCAACCTGTTCCAGTGCCTGGCCACTCTGACAGTGAAAATATTTTTTCTAGTATCTAATCCATATCCCTTGTATCGCAGCTTAAGGCCATCTGCATTGCACTGCTTTGGAGCTGTGGCTGGCCAGAACTGTGAGCAACAAGGACTTGTGCCCAAAGTTAGAGCCTCTCTGGTCACCCCGGACAGTAAGAACTCCTGCGTACACCACGGTCTGCCAGTACAGCCACGGACAGCTCACATCAGCTTTGCACTGGTAGCTAGCAAAGTTCAGACTGCTCTTGTATCTCATGTATCTGGAATCCAGGAAATCCCATGGCTAATTGCTGGACACCATTACACTTGCTTTTAATTGAACAGAAGGAAGACTCACCAGGAAGGGACCTGCTCAGTGCCAAGCAATAGAGGAGAGATAAGGAAGGTGAATGACACTGCCAAGCCTTGGAGTCTTTAGAACTGCTGTCTTCCATGGCTTTGTTGTGGGTATCACAACAACTCAACACCAAGTATTTTAAAATCTACGTGGATTTCTATATTTATATAAGCCAACACCCCTTCGCCCCCGAATTGTTCTTTCGAAGGTCTGAGCCCCGCTCACGCTTTTGAGCATCCGAGCTGGTCGCTGTGCCGCTCTGCCCATCTTGACGGAAGGAACTAAGACCCCGCGCCCCAGCGCCGGCGGGAGCTCACCGGCAGCGGCCGTGCCGCCACGACTTGCCTCGGGCCGGCAGCCCGGGTGCGGCAGATCCGGCTCGAGAGAGCACCAGGCTCGCCGCAGCCGGGGCTGCGCCGGCTCCACCCGGGCCGTGCGGGGGCGCGGGGCGGAGCGGGAGAGCCTGAGGNGGAAGGGTCGAGGCGCTGTCGGGACCGCGGGGCGGAGGGCGAGGCCCCGCGGGGCCGGGCGGGGCTCGGGGCCCCGGCGCAGTGCGGGGCCGGTCTCTGCGGCGCCAGGCGGCATCCGTTTTTTTTTTTTTCTCCCCGATCATTGCTTTATACGCATTAGTGACATGCAGTTATCGCAGTTTTCGAACGTTTTAAAGCTTGAAGACATTTCATGCTTCTCTTTCCCCTCAGTCTTAATTTTATTAGTGGGTTGGTAGATTACACCTTATTTCCATTTTACCCCAAAATTGTGTCTTGTTGGAGAAACTGTCTTGCTGGACTGTTTACTGTGGTCCTAGGGACGGCTGTGAACAGGGGCCTGTTGTGGTATGGCCTCTCCCTGTCTATAGAGCAACTGCGTGGACCAGAGTGAGGGAGGACAAGCCACACAGTGACCTGCTTCAGGAATGACACAATGCGGGATAGGCCTGCCATAACATTTTTCTCCTCTGTTATCCATATTTTAGTAACACCCAGAGGCCTTGGCAATGAATTAGTCTTTGGATATTAGATGCAGTGTTGTTAAGAGGTAAGGGGAAAGGAGGTGGTTAGATGATAGTTCTTCCTTTGTGGCAGTTTCTGATAGTTTCTGACAAAAACGCAAAGGAGAGCTGATCAACTGCATCAAGACCTTAAGGGAATCCCTGTTCTAATAAGCAGTTAGTACACCTTTGAGAACTAAAGTAACAGCATTCTGACTCTGCATTCACTCCTCAGCCCCCCCATTTTCAAGGCACATTGGTTTGAAATATGCCAGGGATAACAGTCATAACTATTGGCCAAACTGTCTTATTCAGAGATAATTCTGTGACTGTTTTCTTCTCAAGCATCAGCAGTACTGAAGAACAGATGGACAGTGCAATTTAAGAAAGGGGTGGGTGTAAAAATGTCAAATATTGTTCAATTTCTTCACTTCAGCATCTTTTCCAGCTACCTCTGTTGGAAGGCCACTTACCAGCTTCTTCACAAGGAGTGTTTCATTCCCTTTTCCAAGGGATGGCTTTAGTCAGGAGTGGTAGATCTGATTATGACCATCTGGCCTCTGAAAGACCTTCTTTGAAAGGGCCACTTCTGCTTCCTGCACAGCCGGGTGATCATCTTCACTCGGCACTTCACTGAACTAGTGTGCCAACCTACATCCTTATCCATTCCCTGAATCTTTGAAATGGTGACAGATCAGACTGTGAACTAATGGATTTCACTCTGATTCTGCAGTCATATGCCAGTAACCTGAGAATTCCCACTGCAGAGGAAAAACATGTTGTTTGCAACATAAATTTTAGCTGCCACAGTAGAAATAAGTTCTACAGTTGGCCTTCTCCTACAAGAAAACAGCTGAAATTCTGCCAGATCTAAACACTTCTTTCCTTTGCATGAGAGGGAGTCATTTCAGTGGTATTAGTGAGTTACTGACAGTAAAAGTGAGTTGCTCAGGGAGTTGGAAACCTGGATTTCAGTCTTTCCTCTGTCACTTACATGGAGTAGGACCTCCAGCAAGTTAGTTTTCCTCACTACGAAATGGGAGAATGACCTCTTCTTAAAATGGACCAATATTTGCAGATTGAAAGATAGATATGAAAAATGAGAATAGTTAAAATGACAGCAGTCTTGAGACCTGTCAATAGTCAGCATATTACGATGTTGTAGACAGCTGTACTCTTGATTCAGGGAGTTCAGGAAATGTGGAAATGATGATTCCCGCTTAAGTGTTACCTGCTAGAGAGGGCTCCCTTGAGGGTAGAACAGGCTGCTGAGCAGTGAATACAGAGCATGAAAAAGCTAGGGTTTGTTTTGTGTCTGTTTCGTTGGCTGTGGCACACGGTCTGCACAGAAAAAAAAACAAAAAACAAAACCAAACCCCAAACAAACAAACAAAAAACCCCAAAAATTTTTTTTTTCAGTCAATAAATCTCTTGCCCTGACTGATATAAAAAGTATGTTTTCCCAGACTTCTTTCTATACCTTGGTTCAGGAGTATGCAATAGTGGCTACACGACATTATAGAAACCTGCTCATTTCCAGGTGTAGAGCTTTGTAGGCTGTGACATTGTGAATCTGTGGGATATCTGGACAACACTTTTCCAAAATACTGTCTAATAAATGCTACTCTTCTTTTTCTGTTCCTGTGTTACTTTTGTCCAATTTTGAAACAATATCCGCAAGACTACGTCTGGTACTGGGGAGAAATGCCAAATCTTTTAAGCCAATTACCTCAGCAGGAAATAAAACATTCACAAGGGCATAAAGAATGAGATGGAAAACTGATGAGTCACATGGCTAGGCTTTGCATGTGCAAAGAGCTTGAATGTTTAGAAATCCCTTATTGTGGTATAGTTTGCACTCTCATGGTAGAGGACTCTAATCAGCAAGGACAATCTTCTGGCTCGTGTGCCATGGAGTGATAAATTGGAATTGGGGCAAACTGGAAGAGATTACGAGTAAACTCAGACTACCTGTAGGGAAAAAAAAGTTGAATAAATTGTTGCAAGTATGAGAACAAGTGAGATAATTTCACTCTTCCCTTTCCTTGCTCTGAAAGAGCATCTATTCTTTCTGCATCCTAGAGGATGTAGCAGTACCTCAAATAGCACTTATTGCTGCAGTAGGACACGATGACCATGACACAGCAGCTAGTCAGCAGGATTTGCCCTGCAGAGTGCCACCTTGTTCCCATCCAGGTCAGAATGTTCATAAGTACTGCATTAAGATTCTCATATATTGGGCATTTGTTTAAACAATTATGCTCTCTTGGAGTGTAGCATAGGGAAACATTTTGTCTGTTCATATCCCATGTCCAAATTGAAAGGCGCTGTTCTGGTAGGTTGTTTGGTTTTCTGGATTTTTTTTCCTTTTATTTTTTCCCTGAAGTTCAGACAATTTACTGAGGTTTTTTTGTGCAGTCTGAAGTGCAGACTGTCAGCTGATAAATATTACTCTACTGTGTCAGCTGTCACCAGAAAAAGAAACTAAGCACAAAGGGTTTTTTAGCTGCTGTAGATTCTACAGGCCTTGAGACCACTGACCTGTGTGATGCAATGATTACTGTGTCTTGGTATGTGTAGAAAGCTGGAGCATGTATCCTTGAGGATCCTCTCCCACCAGTGGCCAGCAAAAGCTGTTGCACAACATGAAGAACCAGAACTGCAGTAAATGGGAATGATATCTCCATGGAAAATTAGCATGGTTCCCTTGAAAGAAAGCAGATAATAGAGGCAATAAAACTTTGTATTTTATGCAAGAGAGATGGTGAATGAACTCTCAGTGAGGACTCCATCAATAAATACTGGAGCTGAAATTCTTGTTTCAGTTAACCTTAGAAGTCTTTAGCATTGGCCTTCAGTGTCTGAACATCAGCAGGCATCAGCACCAGATGCTGGAGAAGGGATTCGTAGTGATAGCCTGCTTCTCTTCGTTGTGGCACAGTGTAGAGTCACGCCATCTAGGAAAGGCTGCTCCCTACTGGGATGTGAAGATCTGTGGTCTGTAGTGTTAGGTGTCCTCCAGAATGTATACCTGCTCACACTGAGGTCTGAAGGTGACTTCCCCAGTATGGCTTGGTGCCACTTGCTCTGGGAGCAGAAGCAGCTTCCTGCTGTGATATGAAGGCAATTAGCTGGCAAAGATTATATAGATTAAAGAACAGACTCAAATGGTCTTAGTGGGATCAGCGTCTTTGAAGGAGTGATTAGGCAGAGCACGTTGGAGGGGTGGGGGGCTTTTGTCACTTGGAGGATGCACAGGCTATAAGAGCAAAGAAGCTGATGTCTCTGAGCTTTTCAGTAGCATAATCATGAAGTAGCCCATCTCTACTGGTGACCAGTGCTGAAGAGTGCAGATGTAAAACTAACATGATGTATTTGTTTGGTTAGGCGGTAGTGTAATTCATTTGGCCTCATCTCTTACTGGTTTCCCTTGCATGAAGTCCAAGTTGAATGGCGACTTGCTCACTGCATGTCCTTCAGGAAGAAATATTTTATGGAAGGTAAGTGTCTTATGGTCCTCTGCTTGTGAAGATTTTCTCCATCCTAAGTATGCTCATCCAGTAGAGCATCCCTGGTCCTTGTGTGTTCTGCTCACTTCTCTTTTTCCACTTTTGTTTCTGGAGTAGATATAATGACAATGACAGTTCACTTTTTTCCTTTTTCTTTTTTTTTTTCCTTTTTTTTTCTTTTTTTTTTCTTTTGACAGGAATTCTTTCCTGGAACATTAATACTCTGTACTGTGATCTGAATCATCAACTGCGGCTCTTTGTAACCCGACATCTGGCTCAGTTTTCTTCTGAAGTTAAAGGTCAGCTTTTTGGTTTATGTACATTAACTTTTAACTCTTGTTTTGGGTCTGGAAAAAAACTCAGACCAAAAACAGAAAATAAAACTGACTGTGATTTAATTAGTGACTTGTTTGCCCAGGATTCTGCAGACCTGAATGCTAAAGAAAAACAATCATAGCAGTATGATGAATGCAATAAATTTACCTTAAAATTACAGATCTTACTACTGAGAATAGAGTTGAATAGAAATACGTGCTGTTTTAAAGCCTATTAAACTAGTTAGAAGTTAGAATTCATCTATCCATCTTCCGTATCTCATTCAGATGGCACAAAATTTTTTACTTTGTAAGCTATTTATGATCGATCTCTTCCTGTTGGGTTTTAGAATATGTTTTCATATGCACAAAAGGTGTTGCAAGTAGTGTGTAAGAGTAGCCAAATGACATTTTGGATTCCTCTTTTTGAAGGCCGAGCTCCCTTTCCTGAGAACAATGAGTAAGAGCATATAAGAATGACATTAACCATTAGAAATTGTGCTTGCTTAGCTTGTGAAAAGCTTGAACTCGGTTTATAATACTTTTATGTAACAGATGTTAAGTTACTATAATAAGCACAGATGACACTTGCA
The DNA here is from genome assembly GCA_013400655.1 of Mystacornis crossleyi. NCBI lineage: Eukaryota > Metazoa > Chordata > Aves > Passeriformes > Timaliidae > Mystacornis > Mystacornis crossleyi. Next base: position 29,478 of record VYZQ01006510.1, on the reverse strand, counting down.
AAACCTGGTTTATATAAGACCATCTTATAGCTCACTGTATGTTTTGCACTCTTGTTAGAGCTTCTGAATTTTTCCAGTTGGGAAAGCTGTTCTCCTAATGGACAGCTGTGGAAGAAAGTACCTGGACTCTTCGCAAATGTGCCACTGCCTGAGAGGTCTCACCTTCTCTATGACTTTTTAACATGGGGATGGAAATTCTCCATCCGTTCAAGATGGTGTGTGCGTGTGTATACACTTATGGGATTAAAATAATGTGCATGAAACATATAATTTGAAACACTCAGCAGGTCTGTCTCAATAGGCGCAGCTGTAACAGGGCCTATAGTACAAATAAACCAGAGCACTGAGGAGTTACCACCAGTATAGCATTTGCCCAAGAATTCTTCTAAGTCAGAGTTGAAATACCTGAATTAATGTTAGCAAAATGTATCCCACTCACTTCCCTAGTGTGGCCCCTGAGGAGCAAGGGGTGATGAATGTGTTGGGAGTCTCTGAAGAGCTTTCTGTGATGGATCTGGGGAATTGCAAGTCTGTTAACAACTGTCAGGCCTATTGAGCAAAACAGCAGCAACTGCAATAAAAGGCAGGATTAGTGTCTATCTGGGAAGAGTCACCATTGGTTCTGTGAAGGGAAGTTCTGCTTTTCAAATGTCTTGTAGTTCTTCAAAGAAATCAGCAAACATGTAGATGAGTGATTTAGTCTACCAAGCAAAAATATTTGGGGAATCTAAGGCTATGAAGTCTGTTTAAGGAAGCCTATTGGCCACAGAATTAGGGGCCAGACTTTGATATGCAGAAGTTACTGACAGAAGGATGGGTAAACAGAAGTTCTGATATAAACTGTGTATAGAGACTTGGTCTTGAACTGGAGGCTTGCAGCTTAACCTGGTATTAGTCAGGCTTCCACTCTTCTTTAGAGCCATCATTATACACCTGCAGAGTTTCCTCTGGGACTGTACATTCCAGCTAGCTCAGCACAGTATCTCTTGCTCTAGTACATTTTTGGGGAAAGGAAAAGCATAGCTGCCTCTCCACAGCTCCTGCTTGTGATGTGCTTAGCAGTAGAGATCTGAGAGATTCTGGCCTGGGGATCTAGCAGGCATGGATTGGACTTTGGACCAGAGGCGGTACTTTAGGGGCTACTTGGTTCGTGGCCAGTGTGTACAGCTGGTACACATCATTTCTCTAATAAATCTCCCTGGCAGCACTTAGGGCCAGAACAGCCAGGCAGAGAAAGGCTTTGGGATTATGGGGGTCTAGAGAGAAGCTTTGCCTCAAATTAGATACTTGCACATTTCCTGTCTGGATCCATGTTGATTCAGTAAGCATGAATCCTGAAATGCAGCAAGGTGATCTGTCAGAGGCAAAAGGAGTGTGTGTGAGAATACTGGTTACAATTTAAAATGTGTTAAGCAGCTGTATGGGACTGTGGAAAATAATGACAGTTGGCACAGAAAGATTGTGCAGGAGACAATGTATCTTGAATGCTGAAAGGCTTAAATTGAGGAGTTATGCTATAATCCCAGGATTTACTTGATGGTGGTAGATCTTGCATACAGACAGGTTTCTCTCAGTGACAACAGTAAACTATGGTTATGGCATGGTTTGTGGGGAGGAAGTGGGAAAGACTGCTACAAGAGAAATTTCAGGTCACAACTGAGAATACAATCTAGAAGAATCTCTAAATGTAAACTGGGAACAGTCTTGTCTGCATTCCATATGTACCATCAGATAAAATCCTTTGGAATATAGCTGCAGTTTTAAATGCTCTTTTAGCTTTGCAGTTTCTGCTTGAGCAGCTATTCTTTACTGACTACTTTGATGGTAAAGAATCCTTTTTTTTTTTTTTTTTTTTTTTTTTTTTTTAGCTTTTGCTGCAACTTGCTGCAAATTCATTGCTGTATATCCTGTAACAGCCCTGTGAAGGTGTAGTTCATCACTGTTCTCCAGATGAACATACATAAAACTAGAACTTTATTATGGTTTGGCTCTACACTTTACTTACCCTCTTGTTCCTACTGTGAGCAAAGGGAAGAGTGCCTGCAACTGATTTTCCTCTTAGCATTCATAGCTTGGTGCTAGCTTTTCTGAGCAGAAGGCTGTATTCGGGCTCTCCTGAAATGCCTTCCAGCTAATGTTGTTTTGATTCCATACTCCTTGAAAGATTCCAGTCTGGCTTGAGTGGGGGGCATGTACCTCCACATTGGTATGCTGAATAGGATGTCTGAAGGATAAAACTATTCTTTTCAGAGGTGCATGAATCAGAGAATATCATTCCCTTAAAGGCTGATATTTGCAGTCTGTGATTAGGAAGAGGTCAGCTGGAGCACAGCAGTTACTGTAAAGCCAGAGTAGTTCTTTGACCTTCTGTTTAATGCAGAAGTTTTCTCACTCGACAGACTTGGAGCAACTAGTAAACATTTGACACCACTGGCAAGAAATGAAAGACAGAGACCAGTAACACAATTTGACTAAGTAAAGCAGTCTACCTACCAGAATATTCCAAGACTTTCCTCTTTGCAATTTCTCACTTGGTTACAATAGTTATTTTCAAACTCTGTTTGTAGGATGTTAATGCATACTGTTTGCAGCTGAAATTAAAATGTGACTGCAGTGTTCTGTGGAAACGGAGATGGCACAGTTATCCCACAGACAAGCTTTTAGTCTGCTTAATGATGATGAGGAAAAAATGAGTCTCAAGTGCAGTACAACCAAGAAGAGAAAAGCTGAGGGCAGAGCTTGTAATAGTAAGTGAGACTGAATGCATCTTATGGAAGTTGATTTGTTGTTGGGATTTTGGGTCTCTTTTTTCCCACACTGACTTGCTGACTGTCCTCTGAGTACCACAGACAACATGACCCTTGCTATAGGGGTAACTTCACAGCATAGTTCACAGGTTATGGATGGGAGGCACAGCAAGAAATCAAGTGTGGAGGTATTTGGAGAATCTGGAAGCTAGTAAATTGTCTGAAGAAAGGATAGGGTGATGTGAGGAGAAAAAATGAATGGAAGTGTGCCCTCCTGTATGCTAAAGGCAGCCCCAGGGGCATTTCTGCACAGCTCTGAGTTGCCACTGACTGCCAGAGTAGTGTAAGATCATGGGCCGTGTCTCCTTGCACTGAATGTTGAGTTCTTTAAAACTAGGAGGGAATGTCTCTTTCAAATAGAAAGTGACATGGTGTGAGGTGAAATGCTCAAAATAATTCTTTCTCGGCACACGGGAAGTATGCTTTCTGATATCTGTTGATTTTGATGTTCAGAGAAAACCACTTTTTCTGAAAACAGTTAACTCCATGAATATTAGCAGCTGCTTTCAGTGTGACTAGAGGGGGTTTTAAATACTTCAACAACCATCACAGTGGTCTTTTCTCTCAAGTTGTACTTTGTGTTGGCCTTCAAAAAACTTTTTAAAAATAACTAATGATGTAATTGAAAATCAAGCTATTAAAAACACCGTGCAGGTTGAATTTGATGCAACAAATTCTTGAAATAACAAAACATTGATGATATACTTTTCTTGCATCTATAAAAAGAATATGCGAAATATTAAACATTTTCAAGTATTAGCTTGCATTTTCCTTTGCAAACATAATGTTTTATACTGAAAGCCGTCAGTAACAGCTGAGTAACTAGCTGCCTTGTCAGCAGATGGCCTTCAGGCTCTGAAGCCTTTCATATTCAGTTTAACACTCATTCTTCACATCCTACTGATGCCTTTGTTTTATGCTTCGTGCCAATTGAGGATACAGATGTATCTGCCACAGCTCCCCGAGAATGTGGCAAAGTTATGTTGCAGTTCCTGAAGGCAGCTGTCTTTTGGATGAGCACTCCTAGAAGGCTTTTAACTCGGACTAGGAGAAGAATTGGGTTTTACTGCCTTCTGGAACACACAGGCAGCTACAAAGAGGATGGAGGCTTTACCTTCACATGGGGCAATGAGTGCAAGTTGCATTGGGAGAGTATTCAAGTCATGTAAGAAATTTTTTTTTTACTGTGAGAAAAATCAGTCACAGGGAAAAGCCTCCCAGGGACATGGGAGAGTCCCATCATTGAAGGTTTTCAAGATGTAATTGGACAGGGTGCTAGATGTATAATCTATGTTTTGTTTCCCATGAAGTTGAACCAGATGATCTTCTGAGGCCCCTTCAAACCTTGGCTGTTCTGTGCTTCTATGTATTCAGCTTTGCAACAGTGAAAGGACAGGGACTTTTAGTTGTGGCACAAACCAGGTTGTATTAAGTTACAAATCTGGTAAGAAGAAAAGGCAAATGCACAAGCCCGCCATGCACATCTTTCTCTCAAAATCTGCATTTGATCTTCCTTTTACATTAACAAATACCCTGTAAGTCAATGTTTTTACTTGTACAAGTGATTCAACTTCTTTGTGGAACTTGGAATGGCTTGGAGTGTCAGCTTGTGCCATATGCTTTTTCCTACTGCACTGCTTAGTTAGTTTTCAGTGGTGAGTGCATGACAGTAAAAAAAGCTGCCTTGTTTATTCAAATGATAGTTTCTAGATAGTACAGCTGATAAATTTGTGTGTTCAAGCAAAAGCTGTTCTAGACAGGAGGCCAAAGACCAGTCGCTTATGAAAATTATAATGAAAGTGTATGTTCCCCATAGCTGTGGCCTCTTGCTAAAGAGATTTCTGTAACATAGATCATTGGGTGATGGATTTTGTTCAGCTNAAGAGTAGCTCACATGATCAGCTGTTATGTCATCCTATGCAGAGGTTTTTGAATTTGTGCAACTTCATGTGAACCATGCAACAATGATTCTTTGGACTTTTGATGCAATTTCTAGTCCTTGAGCAATTAATTGTCCTGTACATTAATTTGTCTGCCAACATACTTTTGTCCAGAGAAATACTAAAGCAAGCACTTGTAAGCTTCTGTGCTTCTTCCTTGTGTGCTTGAGGGCTGTATTTACTCTCATAGTAACCACACTGAGCAGGACCTCAAAGATCACAAGAATTGCAGTCTACTAAAATAGCTTCCCAGGCTGTGAGCACGGCCCATGCTTCTTGTTGGTACATGTGGCTGCAATAATCCCAAGCACTGCTCTTTCCAGCTGATTCCTGTCACAAACATCTTTAGATTTTTCTCTCAGATAACTGGTAAAGAATATCTCTGTGGGATTTGCAAGCACTACCAGGATCTACCAGTTAGACATACTTTAATCAATTACTTGTGTGTTCTGTAGGAATATATCTTCCATGGGGCCGCTGTATGTTAGGGTGGGTAGTTGCACTGGTTCAAGCCAAAGGTACAGCCAGCACAGCGACAAAGAAATGGATGCGTGGGCAGGAGTGTAAGATGAGTGCATAAAATACTTTTTCCTTTTACTATCCTGACTAATATCTCTTTCCAGCTCATGGAGAGGTTATGTTTTCTATCTGTTAAGTAACAGCACTTTTCAACTTCCACAAAGTTCTTCAGTTTTTCCCTACAAATAGAGGAAGTGAGGAATAGAACAGTTCATTGACCTGTCACAGGAAGAAACCTGCAACCACATCTTATTTGCTTGGATTCTTATTCCTGTCTGGTCTCATTTTGATATATCTTCCTATATTGGGCAATTCTGTCCAATCTGGCTGTGTTACAGGTCTGGCATATTTACCTTCTCATGATTTCTCCAGATTGCAGAGGCCAGACTTACCTAATGGTTTCTTATAAGGAAACTATTCCAGACCTTTCGTTTTATATTTTTCATTAATGCCTTCCAGATCTACCTCTTTGGGATGATGGGAATAGAAGTGTGTAGTATTCAAAGTAGGGTAGAGCTATGCATTTACACAGTGGCAGAAGATTTTTTTTTCTTCCTTTCCTGATTTCTGACATACCTATTGCTTTCTGACTGCTGCCAGGCAGTGAGCTGGCTCCTGAATAGAACTGAGGTTATCATAACCTCAAGATACCCCAGTGGTAATAGTTAGCTCTGGTTAGCAATAGTTAATGTAATTTTATATGTGATTTACACTGATAAATAAAGGGGCAAATGAAACTCAGCATTGTGATGTTTCCCTGGCAGTTCATCTGCAGCCATACTTGGTACCATCCATAAGCTTTGCCACCAGTCTCCTTTCCTCCTTTTCATGTAGTCTATAAATACAGTAGGCAGCATGAGCCATGGTTTAGGCTTATATGACATGACTTATAAAATAATGATTGCACTATATCAATACAACCTTTGAGATTTTGACAAGCTTATTTGGTTTTTATTAAGAAGGAAGGTCATATTTTCTGTAAAGCCATGCTGATTGACATTAATTTAGTATTCTGTTTCAATCTTTGCTGCTGATGGGTTTTTCAGTCTCCTAGGACTTAAATGCCAGAGTAGTGGAGCTCAGATTGACTAAGAAGCTCTCAGCTTCCAATCTTAGATCTTGTACAGAAATTATCTTTTGCATGGACTTGGTCTGAATGCTGCAATCTCTCACCACTGTTAGTGTTAAAATTTCATTGTCTCTAAAATATATTTTAATTTCTTTCAACTACAGAACAGAAATATTTACTGAATGTTTCTGGCTCTATTGACCTTCAGAGCTCAGTTTTTAAATGAGATAGCATTAAAACATCTGCTAAAGTTGGTAAAAGCAGCATTTTTATATATGCTTTTACGTGTTTTTATTTTTGTGCTAAGAGAGCTCCTCTGGACATTACACATCCTCAGAGTTCTCTTTGCTTGTAAGAAGCTGAACAGAATTTTCCCCTCAATATTCAGCAGAGGAGCTTAACAGAACTAGAGCAGTTGTGAAAAATTGATTCTTTCATAGGAATGATGCTTCCCATGAGTAGATGGGAAGATGGGCTGCATTTCATGCATCTGATGCCAGCACACTGGCGCTGCTTTGGCAGGCCAGGGAGTTGTCAGTTTTCATCTCTGTTTGCCTGTTGTATTTCAAACTGTTCCTTTCTTCCTACCATGTATTTTGAGGTTCTCACTGTGACACCCAAAAGGCTATGGTGTGAAAATAAGAAACCAAAGCCCCAGTGAGCTGTTTTGAACTTCAGCTCAGCAGAGGCTCAGCACACATCAGTTTCTTACTTTTGTGCTGTTCTGCCCAAATATTGTTACTGACTGAAAGGGTCCTAAAATTCATCTAAGTTTTAAATTGACCCTCTGCAACTCACATTTTTGTACATACTTGTACATTTGAAATTGCTGAGGCTTCAATGAATCATACAGGATATACTCATGGAGAGCATCATTCCTATAAAAGAACCATTTTTTCTCAGCTGCTCTCCTGCTGAGCTCCTTTGCTGAGAACTATGGGGAAGATTCTGTTAAGATTTTAAGAAGCAAGTAAGATCAAAGAAAATCCCTCACTAGTTCAGATCAGTGGTCTGTCAAGCCAAACTTACTGCCCTTTCCCCCTCACAGGTCCCTCCCTATCTATGTTGGGGTTTTTTTTAAATAAGAATTGTTCAAANAGAATTGTTCAAAAGTACTAGTGAACCAGTTAAGGAAAAAAAAAGGGGGGGGGGTGGGCAGGGCAAGAAGAGGATATGCTTCCATTGAATGCCAGCAGAAAACCAGCAAAGGCTGCTGAAGAAACCGTTTTCTCCATTTTATAATATTAGCAGCTCTCAGTCACTGGATAAGTTTATGGATGATCTATGTGATGCAGAACAGTTTTTTAAACTGTGCTCTGTTAGCTATTTCATGTTGTCCATCACAGTAGTTGCACACAGAATATTATGGGGGAAGGAGGGTTGCCAGTATTTGTGGGTTTGGTTTTATATTTTTTGTGTTGCAGTGACATTTCTTTAATTTGACAAAGGCACCATTCTCTTGGTGGCCGTGTGTGTTGTAAGCATGGCAGCTGCAGCAACAGAGTAGAGACCTAAATAAGAGAAGTTCTAATATGTATTGCTTTTGAAGTCTTCACATCGTTCCATGTTCAGCAGAGGTGTTGGAATTAGAGATACTTAGTACAAGTTAATACAAGCTTTCTGTGATTTTTTCTTTTTTTTTTTAAGAATGTTGCTGGAATTCTGGTATCAGTCACATCAAGATTCTGGAAGGAAATCCTTATAAATATGTTGTGTATCATTATTTATTATTTCACTCTGGTACTGTCCACTTTTCTCTAGTGTGCCCAGAAACAGTGGCTTAGAGCAGGCTTTTCTACTCCCAGTCAACTGGACCTTGCTAAGATAAATATGATGAACAAAGGAGAAGCAGGATTAAGTAGGAAAATAATCTTTAACATGTGAGTTTTAGCAGCTGTGTGTAATTTTCTGACAGATTTCCCAGTCTGTTTCCCTCTACCGTGTTGTGAATGCAGCTCCCTTTCCTTTGCTTTTAAAGAATCACTGGTATTGGTGTGGGCTCAAGGAGTGAGTCTGACCAGCTGCTCTCAGTTTAAACTGTTTTACCCAAGTGTTACACTCAGGTAAGTGGTTTTGGGTGCACCACTGGTGGTATACTTTGTAGGCTGAGGACCAGGGCTGAGCCTTTACTGTATGTGACCTCATGGTTTGGCCATCAGGTTCTGCCGCACTTCCCACGGAGGCTTTGTGGGGTGGAAGCCACTCACAACCAGCAAATGTGCCCTATTTCACTGTTCCAGCCCAGAGTCATGGGTGGCATTTATGTGCCAGATGCCAGAGAAACAGGCCATGCAATCAGCACTAGGCGCTCATGTACCCTGGTGATTGTGGCAGGCCCTTGGCCAAGGAGGCAAGGCTGCTGCTCTGCTTCACCAGTGCAGGCCATGGGTCCAAACAGAACTCCTGGAGTGATCTCATCTAGAATCTGAGCTGCTGTTTTGGGAAATAAATTCTTCCACTAGGTCCAAATTCTGAAAAGTAGAAAAACAGTGTGGACAGAACATGTTAATCCTATTTTGTCCCGAGATTAATTGTTGTCATGTGCTACTGTAATTTTAATGCCATAATTCCTACCTTCTTAGAAAACAGATATCCCTCAGTCTGACTGGCTCAGTTAGAGGATTTTGCCTTGCTCTATTAACTATGGTGTTGCTGGAACATACACCTCTTTCCTCCCTCTGTAAGAACTTAAGTTGCGGACTTAAGGCAATGTTTTCCCCTCCTGAGCTGATGTTGCTTTGCTTCTTTCTTGCATAATCTGAGATGACATGCTTTCTGTTTGATATTAAGAAGTCATAATAGTCTTTGTGCTAGAAAATCAGGAATTCTGAAGTGGAGTTAATGAGGATCATTAATGGCTCAGATCTAGAGGAATCTTTCTTTTGAAGTACCAACTTGTTTTCGTTCTGTTCTGTGTAGTGGAATTCCTTGCCAGTTGATTTGGAAACTTTGGGGGATTGTGTAGACAGGCAATCAGCTTTTCCTGATTTCTTGCCAGGACATGTGTTACTGCAGAGGATCCACACCGGATCCCTAATCCACCTGTAATTTCCTTCTACTTTTTGCTTTATCCTGCTGGTCTGTATGAAGCAGTAGTGGAACAAATGGGTCAGTTCCTGAGTTTGAGCTTTGGAATACTAAGAACACGGCAAAGAAAATTAAGTCACTGCCTGAAGATAGTTCATATTTTCATTTTAAACCAAATGCATGTTTTAGCCTTGCTTGTGGGGTTTTTTTGGGATGTGTTAGGATTTTTGTATTATGTAGACTTTTTTAGGCAAGGTGGTTTTTTATTTGAACGTATCAGTGGTCTCTTGTAAACCATAGGTAATTATCACAGAATCATAGAATATCCTGAGTTGGAATGGACCTACAAAGAGCCTTAAGTCCAACCCCAGCCCTGCACAGGGCACCCCAAAATCCATATGTCTGAGATTGTTGTCTAAACACTCCTTGAGCTCTGGCAGCGTTGGGACTGTGACCACTGCCCTGAGGAGCCTGTTCCAGTGCCTGATCACCCTCTGGGGGAAGAACCTTTTGCTAGTACCCAGCCTAAACCTCCCCTGACAGAGCTCCAGTCTATCCCTCAGGTCCTGTCACAGAGAGCAGAGATCGGTGCTGCCCTTCATCAGGAAGCTGCAGACCCTGGTGAGGTCTGACCTCGGGATGGCTTCTCACCTAGACCCTTCACCATCTCTGTAGCTGTCCTTTGGATGCTCTCTGATAGCTCCAGATCTTTCTTGTATTGTGATACCCTAAACTGCCCCCAGGACTCGAGGTGAGGCCACACCAGTGCAGATCAGAGCAGGACAATCATGTCCCTCACCCAGCCACCAATGCTGTGCCTGATGCCCCCCAGGACACTCTTGGCCATCCTGGCTGCCAGGGCACTGCTGACATACTCAGCTTGCCATTAGCCAGGACCCGCAGGTCCTTTCCTGCAACACTGCTGTCCAGCCTCTCATTCCTCAGTCTGTCCATATGTCCAGGGTCGCCCCATTCCAGATTTAGAATCCAACACCTGTCCTCAAACTTCATATGGTCGGTGATTCCCCAGCTCTCTAAATTGTCAAGGCCTCTCTGCAGGACTTATCTGCCTTTGAGGCAGTCAGCAGCTGCTCTTAATTTAGTGTAACTGGCAAACTTACTTGGTATCCCTTTGAGTCATATGTCCAAGTCATTTATGAAGAGAGCTGGGCCTAAACAGAGTACTGCAGACACATGTGTTCATTAAGGGAAAATAGTCAGCACAGCCAAGAATTCCTGCTGTCATGGTGGTAAATAGTGGAGAAGGAGCTATGTGCCACAGGCGTTCTGTGTGGGACTTCTCTGCTGCAGGGGTGGTGGGACACTGCGGGAAAGCCAAGCTAGTACCGGTCACTGCTGTGATCCACCTGCTCTTTCTCCTGTCATCGCTTAGGGCTGGTGTGTGTGGGAGCTGCTAGCAAAGCTGTCAGTAACATGCTAGTGGGGGAATTCCTGATGCAGGCATACTTATTTGAGAGTAAGTCTTCCCAAACCAGACTGTTTTGATATAATTATTCAACTAGAAATAAACCACTATAGTTATTTTCTACTCAGAATTAATCCTTATACAAAACACAGCAAAAAATATTGGGGGGGGTGGAGGGAGGGCTTGCTGTGTTTTTTGCATTTTATCTCTGCAGATAATTAACTTTCCAACTTTGCGGGTTCCTTAGCTCAAAACTCCTAGAGTTGAAATCACCCCAGCTGTGAATTCACTGGTTGTGTTTCTAAAGTTACAACTTGCCATACTAAATTGTTACTCTTGCTTCTAAAACCAGATGCTGTGGTTAAATGTTGCTGGCAGTTCATGGAATTCAAAATCTTGAAGTGTGTATGGAGGCAAAGAGTAACTGGGTTTATCCTGGAACAATATCTTACTAAGTTTTTCTTATCCTTCAAAGACAGAGGAGGGAGTGCATTGAGCTGAGCCAGTCTTGCTGTACTGTCTGTCATATAGAATATTCAAGGGGTCAAGATCAATGGACCTTGAGGGAAGATTTACCCTTGAACTGGATAGAAAAGGAAAATAATGATGAGATCATTTGGGAAGGGTTGGACCTTTTTTCAGGACACGATGTAAAACAAGAATATTTTGTTTTGTTTTCTTTAGTACTTTGTGTCCTGGTAGGTGTGAACAATTTTTTTTCTTTGTTACCTTTTAAAAAAGAAATACTAAGTCTGGGCTGTCCTTAAGGTAGTAGCTTGGAAATAACTCAATGGTTTTGATTTCTCAGATCTTTGTTAAATGGCTTTGGTGGAATACATTCTGATTTGATTTTAAACAGTGGGGTTTGCTCCAGTGATGCTGGTCCTCATCTGTAGAACTTTTTAGGATGATTGAGTTGGATGAGACTTAAATTTCTGATGGTTTTAAAAGAAGGAGAAAGATCTCTGAACAACACAATAGGACAAGGACATGTATTTCTTTCAGATGACCTGATCTCAGTGTTTTATTCATATTTTTATAAACTGAGGCCTGTTCTGGATTTTGTCTGCCTTCACTTTGACAGCAGCTCTTGTAGAAATTGGCAGTGATTATTTACAATATTATGTGCCTTCAGGTAAGTGAATGGTTTGGGTTTGACCTAGTCCTACTTTGCCTCTGAAATTTTAGTGAGTACTAATGATTCTATAGAAAAAACCTGCAGTAGACAGAGTTCTATAAAGAAAATTCTCCTGGGATCACTGTTCTGAAGATGGCATTTGCTTGCATTTTTATTCCTATTTCATGGGGATGAATAATTCAAAATGATTATTGATTTCCCTTCCTCCCCTCACCATACCCTCACCCCTTATTTGTTTTCCCTCTCTGGTTTCATCTGAGCAAGATCTTTGCTGGAAACCGTGTGCTGCAGTGCTGATCTTATCATACAGGAGAGCATAAACCCAGGAGGGAATAGTGCCTGAAATGGATGTCCTGTTTGATCCATGTCTAAAGAACATTTGCATAGTTATAATATTTTTTCTTTTTCTTGACTAAGCAGCTCTTATAAGCAGAAAGTGTCTAGAAACCATGACATCCCAAACATGCACACAATTTACTAGCACTAGTTTGGAGGCACTAACATTTTATCTCTTTAAACTTAAAATATGCCCAAAAGAGCAATTTCTGTTCTGTAATCATAGCGTATGGTTATTTCTGTGGTATCTTTGCATGTAGTACCAACTAGATCCTGTCCTGTTAGTTTTGCCTGGAATTTTTAGCTTGTCTTCAAACCTGGATCCATTGTGAGAGAAGCCTCCAAACAATGCCTGTTAAATCTGCCTGAACCTGACAGGTAATGGGGTCTGGAGCCTCCCAAAATGTGGCAGAGCTGTTTTGCATTGCTTGTATAAAAATATCTGCATGTCAACATCTTGATTTCAAATTCTAAAGGTTACACAAAAAAAATGAAGCACCTCTGGTGGTTTTATTAACCCCTGGCACGGTTTAATAAAAAATATACCTCTTTTTAAGCAAGTAATGTCCAGTCAATGTCACAGCCATGTAGACATGGAAGTATATCCAAAGTGTTGTCAACCTTCCCAACTGTATGTTGTCTTGGCAATTTTACTTGTGCCACTGCCAGTTCTAAATTCTACTCTATCCTGTCCTCTCCCTAGCCTTTCTTTTGCTTTCTCTGCCAAGCTTAGCTCCTGCCTGCCATTTGCAATGTCTTCATTGTTGCGACTGATGCCTGTTGCCTCTCTCTTAGGATCCTGCTGTGATTTTGTCAGAGCTGTCCTACCAGCTCCCTGTCTGTGGAGCATCATGGCATTTGCTACCTGAATAACAGGCAGAGCACCTGCTAAATTGGTGCCTCTGGACTGATGCTGTTCTCCATAAGGGTGTTAGCAGCCTTTGTGGCCCCATTCAGGCCTTGAAGACAGAGTTAAAAGAGGAGGTTGCCAGGAATCAATTTTTGGGGCAGCTGGTACCTTTTACAACAGGTCACTGTCTGGTTCAGAGCAAGAATGTGATCTGAGGCAGTTAAACATGTCTGGAAGGAAAAAAATCCCCTTTGCACAAAGAAGAATCTTGCACCAGGATTTGGCTCATGTAGCTTCTCTCACATTGCCGTGGTTGCATTTCTTTCTTACTTTCAGTGACAGACCTGGCTTGTCCCTTCTGCTTTGCTCTCTGTGTCTGAGGGGAAATGTGGGAAGCTTTGCTGTGTCTGTGGGTGCCTTTGTGTGCTGGCCCAGCCAGCTGCCGAGAAGCACAGCCAACTCCAACACTGGCAGAAAGCTTGGTAGATGTACGCTGCTTCTTGAAAATGCTTTTGGAGAAGTCTCTCCTTGAATTGGGTGTAATTAGGAAAACAATACGGTTTTATCCCAGTGTCACTAAGAAATCACTGGGGTTTGATCCTGGTCCCCCTTCCTCTCTGCCACCCTGCTGGGTGCTAAGGAGCCGTGCTGCGCTTGTACAGGAACACACTGCTGTCCTCACTGTGCTCTGGTATTTGCCTCAGTATGTCTTTTCATGTTCCTTCTGGCCTTTTAGTACTGCTCGTGTTTGCCCCAGTTTTACAGCCTTGATTTATAAACCTCTTTATCCTTTCCACCGAGAGTTCTAGACAGGTCATCTCCTGTTGTTTTCCCTAAAGGTTTGCGGTTGCTGAGTTAAATTAGGATCACCGTTTTTAAAACCTTATTTTCTGGGGCAAGAAGGACCGGAATGTTGCCACTGAAAACTCACAGGGTTAACAAATTTGTTTAAAGTAGGGATTGGAAAAGAGACTGGTAGCAGGTGCTGACAGTCTCTCTGGGCCTGCACTAGGGATGCTATTACCACAAAAGTAAAACCTTACTTGGAGTAGAAAATTATACAAAACTAAATGCAATGGATGGCTTGGGCTGTCCACCTTTAACTTCCACTTGTAAAATTCCACATTAAGGCCACTAATTCTCAATAGCTTAGATAATAATCACTCCTTAGGCCCTGATGCATCAGAAAGGTGAAAACATCATTCTCAAATTAAGGAAGAGATGCCTGAATATGTAACTGTATTGTTATATATAATAATAATAATTAATAAATAAATAAAGATATATATAACTGTACAGTCAAAGCTACCTGAAAGAATAAAATACTTTTCGGATCAAAGGTTCCTGTAAATAGAACTATACCAACAACCAAAGGGTTGTCACTGCATTTCAGAAATGGTTATTTAAAAATAAGGAAACTTGACAAAAGTGGGGAACACCTCTTTGGTCAGAATTTAGGCAACTATACAGATTAAAAAGATACAAATACCTGTAAATAAGAAAGGGATAGGAAGACTCATTAAACAATTGCAGAGAAAGATGCAGTATTCAGCAAAAAAGAATATCCTTTAAATACGCCGTAGTAAAGCTTGTTGAAAAGAGTAAAAACTGCTGTACCTAGACAGAAATGAAGATAATCAAGAGAATTTCAGAATTGATTTGCCAAAGACTTGAACAAGTAATTGGTTTGTTTGTTTTATTGAAAGCAGATAGCCTGTGGAAGTCAGTAACTGGATAGTCAAAGCAAAGAAATCTTCCAAGAGGACAAATGCAAACAAATCCTTGTGCTTCTTGGCAGGTTTTTTTTCTGTCCAGTGTGCCGTGGTGAGAGCTTAATGCCTCTGCTCTTGCATGCTTTGATAGCCTTGTGCAGTGAGAGCTTGGAAGCTGGGATGCAGACTAATGGAGAGGTCAGAGTTCTGTGCACTCAGAACTCTGATTTTCACACAAAGGTCTGGGGAAATAAATATATTTCACTCAAATTAATATCTGGGCTATGTCTGGGTCAGGCCATGGTTATCCTTTGTCCTGAGGCTTTCAGAAGATAGTATATTCTTCATTAGAATCTCTTTTCTTATTAAAGCCTTTGGCCTCGAGTTTTTAAGAAAATCAAATGTTTTTGAGCTTAAGACAGTAGGCAGCTTGGAGCTTTTGTTCAGAGAAGCATGACCTTTAGACTCATTGTAAGTCATGCTTTAGTTGTAGTTTTTAAGATCTCATACTTCATAAAAACACACAGCCTTCACTTATATAAAACTGTTTTAAACATCATAGTAGATTAAAAAATGGAGATGTGACCCTGGCTTCACCCTAAAATTTGAAAATAACAGAAAAACATTTTAAAAACTGACTGTTTATATTTATGCTGGCCTAGGGGAAGACCTTGTCTATAGCTTCTTACTATTTATGATCCAGAACATTCCTGTTAGTGTGATACTGGCTCACGTGTGTAGTGATGAAATAAGTGTTCACATTTTTAACTGTTTAATTCCATGTTTAATTCCAAATCCGAGTCAGAAAGGAACTACACCTAACATCCCAAGTAGCTTTGTGGCCTTTTCAAAGCCCTGTAGAGAGGGAACAGCCCAAAGACAGGATCTTTGTTTCAAACTATAGTTGTCAGTTTGACAAAATAGAAAAAAATGGTTTGAGGTTTTTTAGTGTAAGTAGGGAAAAACTCCCTGTCTCTTTTCTAATTCAATATCTGAAATAAATCTGTCCTTGCTTCAGAGAATAATAGTGTCTTTAAACTTTCATTTTTGAGTGGTCTTTGGAATTGAACCTCAATGAGCCTCATCTCAGTACTGATCCTGGTGCCTGGTCTGTGAGGTCCCATAACTGTTGGATGAATCTCCTGATCTCCTGAAGGACTGAAGAAATGGAAACATTCTTGATCATAGCTCTAGGTCTTGCTGGTAGAAGCTCAGTGCCTTTTTTTTTAGGAATTGGAAGTGCCTTGAAGATCGGTGAGTGCTTTCCTTACTAGTTCCCTTTTTCTTTTGCCTTTGACAACTATTTTTAGGCTTATTGCTAAATGTTGTTTTCTTTAAAAGCTAAAAAGAGAAGATAATCTGCAACTGTTACCTGATCACATGCAGGCAGGAGGGCTGCCTCAAAGAAAATGCATGCAGGCAGCTTCTTAGGCCACTTAACTGACAGGTGCATGGTAAAGGCAGCAGCTGCTTGAAGAATCTCTTCAGTTTTGAGAAGTCTCTTGCTGGTCAAGCAGTACACATATGCCAAGAACTGTGCTTTGTGAAAACCACCATATCTCGTAATTTACTTTTGCTTTGCAAAAATCCACTTGCAAAGTATAAAAATATGCATTCCAGTTTGCTGGGGTGCGAACACAAAACTAAGAGCAGAAAGTGAGAGGGAAACTAGAGACAGTAGATGCACCAACCTTCAGACATTAATTTCATAGAAATAGCTATTTCTGCTGTAAATTCTCAATAGCAGTTGGAAGATACTGAATTTTTGTGACTTATAAAGTAAGTATTTTGGGGCAAAAGAGAAAATAGCATGACATATTGTTGAAACAATATTGTTTCCTTATAAAATAAGATCATGGATAGAAGATAACAAATTGGTCTGTGTATATATTAAAAAGATTTTAATGCGCTTAAGGACATCCGGCTAGTTAGGAAGGGATTTTGAAACAATTGCTAATCAGGAAATGTCCTGATTAGACAGAAAAATCTAATTTTGCTGCTTGAAATAGAATATATCAGTATTTTAAAAATCAATACAGAAGGAGATATTGCTGCTCCAAATATCCTGCTAGGGGCTAAATTTGATCACTGTTGTAGAGGGTGTAGAAAAGGAAAAAGCTTGCAGAGTTGTGTGTCACGTATAAAATGGCCTGAGGTGTATGCCCTTCCTGTGTGTGCAGTCAGAGCTGCCATTCTGGAGTGCTCTGAAAAATCGACTAATGGCAGTGCAATTTCCAGCGTGGGCCAGTTCTAGACCCAGACTATGTAACCCCCTCCCTTCCCTCCTGCACCACTGGCACTGCTCTCTGAAATGACAGACATGTCTCAGTGTTGTGGGTTTATTAGGAACAACCCAAAGAACTGCCCAAGGGATGAAATTGTCCCTGCGCTACACGCCTGGGCAGTTCTTACACTGACATGGATGATGCTAACTCAAATATTAAGAGGCTTAGTTTATATGAAGCAGTAATAGCAAGTACATCCTCCTGCCTTGTTGTCAGCACTGCTGCAGAGCAGCACCTTTAAGGCAGTATCCTTTGCTCACCTGGTGCATCTTTAAGGTGAAAAAGGGGACTGCACGTTTGGTTTGTAGCCATCTGCATACCCACCTGCTTACTTGGCTCTTTACTTCTGACTCCTTATTCACGCTAACGATGCAAAACTCTTCAGCTTGTGTTATACCAGTTACAGGGGGATGACAAGTACCATGGGTAGTGATAATGACCCCTCTGTTTCGAAGAATGTCCATTGTGGTGCGCAGGGGACCCATAGCATGGAGCTATTTTTTCCATCGTTTGTCCTTTGAGAATATTTTAACCTTTGGTCTTTTTAAAAAGGATGTTAATATGTGGCTATGTTACCTGTCCGAAACATACAGAAATCTAAGATGTTTGATCTAGTGCATTGATTTTTTTCTCAGGTTCACAGATATTTGCCATTGATTGGCATCATTGGAAAGCTACAGAAGAGAAGGTTCGGGTTTGGGGGGTTTTTAACTTTCAAAACTTAAAATTCTGTGATATTTTTCTTTCTGAGCATTCCATTGTGTCAGACAGTCCTAAAATCACTGAGAGGGAGACCTGCTGTGGGGCAGGCAGGACATCTCCAGCTTTCACAGTTAATTCTGGAATCTAGAAGTAAGGCAGCATCATGTGTAAGGCTTACTGTAAGGAGTAATCTGTATATTCCAGTGTTGGACTGGGATGCGTGAGCCCAGCAGAGCAGGAACAAGGAGGCACAATTCTTTGCAAGTGCCTTGGAACTGATGCTGATTATGAGGCAAGTTGCAAGGTTCTCAGAAAACAATGTAAACATTTATCTGAAAAATGCTGGAAATAGGTCTCCAGAGGTCGAATACTTGCTATTCTTGCCTCACTCATTCGCGTTCATTGTCTGTCCAGTGTGGTCCGAGCTCACCGCTGACCCGTGTCTGTTCGTGAGCAGCCGGGCGCTGGTGTGTGGTGCCAGGCACATCTGTCCCCGACTGGGTAGCTGGAGCTGCGTGCGGTGGTTCGTGTCGCTTGTCTTTAACTGGAAGAGCTGCTCTGCAGCTGGAGTCCGACGTGAGGTTCCAGTTTGAGACACTTAAGCCGAAGGCGCCCAAGGTGGGATGGGGAGCACTCCTCCGGGAGCCCGTGAGGAGCGGCCTGAGAGTGATGTGAAAAGTGTTCAGCCAGCACCGGAACCCGTGTTGGCTGGGGTTTGACCTGTGTCAGGTATTTCGGAGCGCGGGCCGCGGTTTGACCCGTGTCGGGTATTTCGCAGCGCGGGACAGGATCTCGGTGCTCGCCGTTGCCCGGAGATCGAGAGCCAGAGCCGCACCGGGCTGGCCGCGGAGCACCGGAGCAGGCAAGGCCGCCCGTGGGGATGCCCGGGGCCGCCGCTGCGGGCGCTCCGCGGTCGGCAGAGGGTTAAGCCGCCCTGCGCACGGGGGTGGGGGCGCGGCGGCTCCTCCCCGCCGCCGTGACACGGCAGCCGCTCGCCGCAGCCCGGGCCGTGCCGGCGCATCCTCCGCGCTCCGGGCAGCCGATCGGCGTCGCTCCCTGGCCAGGATGGTAGGTGCATCTTCCTTCCTCACCGGCCTGGGGCGAGCAGCGAAGGGTGCCGGGGCGGTCGGGAGTGAGGAGCCCCGGTATCGTGGAGGTTGCGGGATGGAGGCGGCGGCGCTTTGTTCGCGCTCGGATGCTGCTCATTGCTTTGGAAGACGTTGGTCGGCCGGGGAGGACGGGCCCTTCTGGGGAGGTAACGGGGGATATCGGTGACGGCAAGCGGACCTGTCCGGGCTCTGCGCTCCTGTGCGCGGTCCCGGTGAGTTGCTGGGGCTGCGCAACCCTGGCAGGGGCGCAGGTGAGGAAACGCACCTGCGCGGAGCGGTCATAGCGGGTGCGGGTTTATTTCCTTGGAATTTGGAGGAGGGGGGGGGTAGAGGGGGATTAGTAACAAGAGGGGAAGGTGGCTGCGGATGGAGCTTGGGGTTTTTATGATCTGCGGACCTCGGCCCTCCTCAGCTGTTTGTGCTCGAGTATAGGAACAAAACCCAAATTCCGTAGCTGCTCAGCTGTTTGCTGCACTTGTGTCCTTAGCTCAAACACAGAGAAGGATGGATGAAGATGGGTCTAGAGAAGAATCTGGAGAAAGTATTCCGCCTGTCAGGAACTTAAGGAGTCCTTCAGCATTATGTTTTATCCCAGTATGGTCTTCTCTGAAGATGGTGTGCTGCTGGAGAAGGGAGGAGGTGGTTCAAGGCATCTCATAGATGCTGCCTTTGGACAAGGCTTGGCAAAATACCGTATTAGTGTCTGTATCACCGTTCAGCTCCGTGCTGATGCTGGAATGAGGCTAATGCGAGGCAGGAG
>VYZQ01006503.1:54774-75859 GCA_013400655.1 Mystacornis crossleyi | reverse complement strand
TTTATTTTATTTTCTCTCCTCTGTCCAGCTGAGGACGAGAGCACTAGAGTGGCTTTGGTGTGCACCTGGCATAGAGGCACAGTCAACCAACCACACATCCCAACACAGACAGGCTAGTTAAGTACACAGGGAATTGTACTGAAAACTGGCTGAACTGGCAAGGTTCAGAAGGATTGTGATCAGGACCACAAAGTTCTACTGGGGGCCATTTACTAGCAGTGTGCCCCCGGCACTGGTAATGGGTCCAATCCTGTTTAGCAATGGGGTGGGTAATGGGACTGAGCACACCCTCCACTAGCTCGTAGATGAAACAAGCCTGTGAAGAGTGGCTGATACACCAGGTGGTTGCTTGTGCTGCCATTCAAAAGGACTTCGAGAGGCTGAAGAAATCTGCAAAGAGGAACCTCATGCACTTTAAGAGCAGGAAATGACAGCTCTGCACATGGGGAGAAATAACCTTATGCACCAATATGTGCTGGGAGTCAGCTAACTAGAGAACAGCTTTGCAAAGAAGCCTTTCTTAAATGACTTCAGTAACTCTATAAATTGCAGATCCTTGTTGGAGTAGCAACGTGGTGGGATCCAAGCAGTTAAAGAAATTCTTGGTGTGTGTCAAGGATAATTTATTCATTAAAACACTTGTTGTGGCAAACAAGGGTGATGCACTGTTGGATCTGATATTCACTAACAAAGAAGTGTTGCTGACTGAGACAAATGTTTTACTGACAGCTGACACAAGTTCTGAAGAAGAGGACAACAAAAAGATGGAGCCAGGCTTTTCATGGTGTTGTATGCTTGGAGGCCCAGAAAAGAAGGGCAGAAGTTAAAATGAAAGATATTCAAAACAGATAAAAGGAGAACTTTATTTACCACGAAGACAGTCATGTAGTAAAAGAGGTTGCCCAAGCTTTTGCAGTCTCCATCTTTGGAGATCTTTAAGGTCAAACTGGAAAAAACCCCAGCTGACCCTTCTTTGAGCTGGAGGTTCAACTAGATGACTTCCTGAGTTACCTTCCAGACTGAATTTTCCTACAGTCCTACCATTTCATTTTTCTATTCTTTTTTTTAACAAAATCTTTCCTTCCAGAAGAAAGAGTAAAACTACATATTATTTTTTAACTGCTATTTTAAGTTAATATCCATTACATAAATCACCCATACAAGACCTCTGTATTTCACAGACGCCTCATAAGTCATTTTTCACCATGGTATAAAGTTGAAAATATATCACTATTTTTTTCTGTAAGTCAGTTCTAAGTCATGCTAATTGATTTAAATAGCTTTAAATGTATTTAAAAAAAAAACAGTTGCTATCAGAGCTGACCTTGCAGTATGCATCATCTTTTAGATATTCTGTTCTGTTACATTTTTAAGGAACCAGTCAAACATTATGCAAATAACCTTGTGTTTCTGATTATTTAAAAACTCTCAGCTTTGAACTTGTTTTCCTGCTCTGCTTCAATTAGAGCGTGTTGAAGAGATTACTTCATCTCTCAGAATTTTGTTCTCAGCTATACAAGATAAATTTCAAACTTTAGACTGAACCTACACAATCTGTTTTTGAGCTGTTCAGTTAAGACATTGACTGCTGCATTTGCTCCTCAAAGGTATAAAGAAAGTGTTCTGGACTACTCCTGGTAGTGATCATTATTTAAAATGCAGACCAAATAGCATTTATTATACTGCTAATATTACAGATTTCTTTAAAAAGTCTTAAGAGAATTGAAAGGATGTACTTGAAAAGCTGGAATCTGTCCTACTTTCGGTCACATTACCAATGTACAGAAGTAATATCAGGAAGTATGGAAAACTTTATTTTTAAAACTTTATTTTGCGAGTTTCTTTCTTGAAATGGGGTCAATTATATTTTAATCCAAACTTCACACACAAATTTAAAAATGCATGTNTTTTTTTTTTTAATTTTGCTTATTTGTTTCCAATAGAGGCCATAGCATTTGAAGTTGAAACAAGAAAGTCTTAATGAATGTCTGCTGCTCTTCTTTGCTTCAATTGGGTTTAGAGTCACTACCAGGCAAGATTAGGAGAATCATGGGAAGCTGTTAGAAAGGGGTGCACAGTAAGAAGACATGAGGTGGGAAGGGTAGGCATGATCATAATTTGGGATACTTTCAAGGGAGTTCAGTGAGAAGGTGTCTATTTCTGAGAGAGTGCAGAAAAGGCACAGAACTTGTTCCCACTCTTGAAGCTTAGAAGCTTTTTTAAAATGTCGTCTTAGCCAGTGAAGACAGTCACAGTGATCTGCCAGAAACAGGGAAAAAAGGTTGTTCCCTGGGAAAGTGTTGTAGTAAGGTTGGATGTACGACATGAACTTTGTAATATACACTCTTTAAACATCTGAAGTGGAATTACAAATTTCAGCTCTTTCTGGTTTAATAGCAAATGCTGCTATTTATTTCAGCTGGGAATCTAGAAACTGAGCAAGGCTTTTTGCTGAACATATGCCTCTAAGATATGCCAGCAGAATATTTTACTGTCATGACCAGTTTTGTTGCCTGAGCAGAAAACAAACACGAAAGGGCAGCCTAAGGCACAGTTGGAAGGTCTGTTTAATTACTGTTGTTGGCAGAATTTATTTCTAGAAATGTTATCACAGAATTGGAAATAAAAATGTCTCCTGGCACCACAAGAGCTTGCTCAGATATCACTCTCAAATGTGACACTTCTGAACAAGCTGGAGGAAAAAAGAGAGAATATTGTGCCCACTGACTTCTGACAAAATGCTATAACCCCAGAAATACCCATTTTAAGTGAATTTCTGTGTCATCAGCACTTACAGTACAGAAGCAATTCTGAATCCCTTAAGACCCCTGCTAAACCACCAAGGCACAGTCACATTGCTTCAGCTTCTGCTGATTTATTATGTTTTTTTGATTTCTGTTCTTGGACATGGAGAAAGTGCTTAAGGCTTCTCAGTACTAATCCGCTTAGCTTTTGTTTCTGATGTGCATAGAGAAGACTTGAGTGAGTCCCTTTAAGACTAAAACTAAGACCAGACATAGCCAGTGTCAGGTATGGTAAGATCTATAATTTATAGAAAAGAATCTCTGAAAATGCTATGAGAACACACTTTTTCCCAGTAGGCTGCTGCAGTGCTTACCTGGCCGTAAGTCACTGCTGTGTGAGGTCCCAACCAACCTTTTACATTAATATCATATATACTCTATCCTCTCATTTCTTAGTTATAATGATTTTAATTATCAATGATTGGACCACATTCAAAATGGGATATTATAAATGGCTTTGACACTCTGAAAGTTTTTTGGCACAGAATTTCAAACAATATAAAGGCTCTCCACTGCAATGTGCTCTGCAGCCATCTTTCACTGCAGACATTACCTGATGCAGCAGAAGATCTGGAACCAGTTTTTGGAGCTGCAGGAAACTGCCTTCTTACAATGAGACCCCAGGCTCATCCACCCTGCTTCTCCCATTTCTCCCATTTGGTTGGTTGGGTTTTTTTTCCATTGGTTAGGGGGTCCTTCCTTCCTTCCTTCCTTCCTTCCTTCCTTCCTGTATTCCTTAGCACACATTCCCAGATTTAAAATAAGTTGAATAGTTCTTGTCAATGTTATAGCTTTATTATCTTTGATCAACCCTGTGGTCTGTTCCAGTCTGCACGTTACGTTCTGGTGCCGTGAATCACTGATGTCTATTACAAAATTACAGTCATATTAGCTAACCTTTACTATAAACCTCCAAACCTAGAATGAAACAAAACAGCTCCTTAGAAGAAGAATGTGAAACCTGCCATCTTTGCCAAACCAAGAGACCAACAGTGTTGCAGCACGACATAACAGCCACACACCATGCTCAGAAATGCAAGTCATAGCAGTGTCCGGAGTACTGCAGGCAGGGACAACTTTGCAAATTATAAACTGCTCCTTGCATTTTTACACTTTTTTTTTTTTCCTGCAAATGTAGAAGAAAATTGAAGAAGAACGTGTAGAAGAAAAATTTTGAATACCAGCAAGACACACCTTTATCACAGGGATTGGAGAGAGCTTTCCTACGAGTCTTAAAGGACTCTTACTTACACGCATCTAATCTGCAGAGACAAGCAAAGAGAAAGAAAGACAGCAATAAATTTGATAGGATCTTACCACTGACTTGCTTATCTTAGTGTTCTGCTTTTCTCACTCACCTCTAATACAGAGATTTGAAGAACTGAAATATTTAAGTAACTTTGTATCTAAAAGCATCTGGCCTAATATTTGGTGTCTTAAATGCAGAAGGTGCTGCAAGTAATCAGTTTTTGTATCTCTAACTGTAAATATTGGAATGCATCTTGCCTAGCATCATGGAGAAGCAAATGTCATCATTTTTCTATGCAGCTATCTAGATATTGCTTTACCTCAATAATTTACATCATGACTTCCCAGTGAAGAAAATTCCACATATTCATCCACAGCATGTGGAATTCTTCCATGTTTTTCTGAACTCAGCAGCCATCACTGCCACAATATGCTCCCTCTTGTACTCCTTTTCAGTCTTTCTTTTCAGGATGGAACACATTTTGCTGGTTAATCCTCATGTACTCTTGCAGTCACATGCCTTTTCTCAGAAAATCCAATAATTAGTCTTGTTGTTTTCTGATTACTTATCAGTTTGTGGTATAGCTGAGATCATAGGAAAATAGAAGCTCTTAGACTCAAAAAAACCTCTGAAAGTCTTCTAACTCAAGTGCAATTCCAAACAAGGCTCTTCAAAGCTAATTCGGGTTACTCTGGGTCTTGCCCACATGAGTTTTGCACATCTCCAAGGATGCTGATTCCACAACCTCCCCAGACAATGTATTTCAGTGATTCAATGCTCTTCTGCTGAAGAATTTCTTCCTTACAACTATTCAAAATTCTCCTTTTAAGTGCTGTTTCTTCCCTTTGCTCTGTTGTGCTTGTGAAAATTCATGCCCCCTGTTTTCTCTAATTCCCCTTTGGGTGATACAAAACTGAATCATCCATGCAGGGTGAAAACAAATATAGAAAAATATACTATTCTTGAAATATCGTGAAAATAGGAGTCCCTGTTAGTGTCACTAATTCTGATTTCACAGGTAAGAGTTGTTCTACTAGTGATATTTTTGCTTAGGGAAAAAAAATGTAATGAAAACAATTATTAAAATAACTCCTGCTTCTTCTTGTTCATTAAAATCTCTTGTCTCCCTGTACCTGTTATCTTCCTACAGGTCTTGTAAATCTCTGAGCAAATTGCTCATTCAGAGTCATTGTTGCACCAAAGTCTACCACATAAGAAGCTGACAAAATTATCCCTTCTGCTTTGCATTCTG
This sequence comes from Mystacornis crossleyi, assembly GCA_013400655.1. Lineage (NCBI taxonomy): Eukaryota > Metazoa > Chordata > Aves > Passeriformes > Timaliidae > Mystacornis > Mystacornis crossleyi. The sequence goes on along the minus strand of VYZQ01006503.1, from coordinate 70,554 downwards.
ATAGTATTTTCTTAAGGGGATAAAATAATTTGCAACATATATTTATATGCACAGTATTCGACTATCCAAATGTCTGAACAAAATGTATCATGAAAATGTGTGAGCCTTGTCCAAACAAAAAGACACCCAGCTTCTGTACAGAAATTGTGCTGCACAATCCCAGGCCTCACATTTATTTCCTAAAAAGCCTCATGACTGTTTGGATACTACAGGTTTGCTTTTTAGGACTAGTTAATTGCAGAACTACTCTGCAGAACATTTGACCACAGTCTTATCTCAGAAGAAAAGTACAAAATTTCCATAATTTCCATGGAGACACCATATAGTCTTCTGACCCTGGTGTAAGAGTCCTCAACCCTGCTGAACTCAGTTCAGGCAGCAATTTGCAGAACAAGACACATGGCTTCACAGGAGAACTCAAGTTCATCTTCATCTAGAAAGAGTTTATCTAAGAATTTTACCTCCTTGATTTATTTCTCTTCTTTATTGACAAGGAACTAAAAAGAGTTAAATTCCTGGAAAATTTCCTTTTTTCCTGGTTAATCTGAAAGCACAGTCTGAATGGAAAAGGCTGAGAACAATCAGCTAAGCCTTGGAGATGTCAATATATAGTATCATCCAATCTCCTCAATGATGAGAGCTCAACATGAGAACAACCTACCACTGAATCAAAAGTAAGTCTCCTCTTAGTAGGGGAAAAAAACCCCAGGGAATCTAGGCAAAAAACAGGGAGAGGTGGAGAGAAAATTCCTTCAAGTGATAATTCAGTCTCCCTGGGCTTTTTTTTTTCTGTTTGTTTTATCTAGCAGGCTGAGAAATGTAGTATTCTCTCCAGATAAGGTGAAGATAGTCTTCACTGGAATTGAAAGAAGTATTTAATGAACTCCGTTGATGATATCCCTGGTAACATAACAAAGGATTGCAGTGCAATGTCTGACTTGCTTTATATTCACAAGAGTTCAGCTTAATAGTAAAACTTAATGTTCTGCTAGTACAAAATCAGGTTATCCATCCTGAAAGGTCTTTCTAAGTGACAGGAAGAATAAAACAAACAGGCAGGCGGTGCAGCAAAAATGTTTTGCACTTATTTTGTTTTTTTTAATTATTTAAGGAGCTGTACACAATGCTAAGCTTAGATGCAAATGCTGAAATGCTTTCTCCATAAAGTATGAGGCAACCTTCCCACAATGTCTTGGAGCTATTCCCCTTCAACATGCAAAAAGATGCAAAGTGTCACGGGGGAGTGGCATGACAACACATATGTTTCTCACCATTCCTTCACTGTACAGTTTAACAACTCCATATCGCAGGAGGCACTCTACCCTCAAAGCCTTAAATGACATGGCCCACCAAAGTTCTTAATGTAAACAGTACGAACTATTTTTATGTTTCATAAAGGAACTGCTAACTCCCCTCCTCCTCACTCAGCTGCACAGTTACTGTGCCCTGGGAGGGGCGCAGCGTTCTTTCGGGATCTCAGTAGGAAAGGCACAAATGGTGTAACAAAACTGCTTTAATAATAATTTTTTTTAAAAACCACACCAGAAATAGGAAGAGAAATGCAGTTAGCAAGTAAACCTCACGCTTCTTCAGGTGCTGGAAATCCTACTCTTCTGCAGCATCAGACAGGGCCGCAGCACAATCCTATCTGTGGAGAGGTTCATTCCCACCCAGTACCATGTCTCCTTATACCTAGTGTAACAAACAAAACTATTCATCCTGCTTTGATATTTGTTTCTCCATAATGCTCTTTCTTTATGCCCACGAGAGCATGCCTCAGTAAACATATCTGGGAGCTTTATCCAGTAGCAGTACGCATCCAGAGCCTTCCAGCATCTGCCCTCCACCGCTACATACTTGGGGCTATGCAGCAGTCGCTCTTGAAAACATATAGATATACCAATCCAAAGACCCAGTATGGCTATCAGGGCTTGATGAAGATCGTTATCTCTTGAACATAATGTCTTCCCTAAGCCTCAAAATGCAATGATATTTTTTGTTTGCTTCCCTTGAGGAGCTAAGACAGAAGAAGGTATACAAGAAGGGAGCACTGACTGGAAAAAAAGACTGTGATGAGATGACAGCCTGTGGCAAATAAAGTATCTTCCCACTCTGGAAAGTCTAATGGTGCCTACAGCTCTGAAGATCTTTCATTTCTCTGCTGTCAACAAACATCTGTGAAATGAGGGCTGATTTAAGTAGAAGATAACAGCAGCTGCTGATGTTTGTCTTTCCATTATTTTTAGTGCCACACAGGTGTGTAAAAGACCTGCTTAGGGTGGGCTCTGTGACTGTCCCTTCTCTGATGGGATCTGTGCTCTTCAAAAATAGATGAAAGGCTTCCAAATGTCACATAAAAGAAGTAGTAGATTCACACACAAAGTTCAGAAGCACATTTATATTCAGTGCAAAAATCCTCTTCTTTTTCTCTTCAACATCCAATTCAGCACACTAGATGTATTTGCCTGGTGGATGAAACAGACCAGTATAATGGAGACAGTAGAAATGCCAGAGTTTGAAGGCATGCTGTCATCAAGACATGGGGCCACGTGAGACCACACTGGTCTCCTGACTAAGGAAATTAAGTGCTGATTAGTAGGCTTAGTCATGCCCTCTTCAGTGTTCATGTAAGGAAGCTTGTTAAATTAGTAAATAAAGTTGCCTGAATTAATAACTCATTTATGTTTCTCTATTCTTGGACTCCTTAACTGAGGCTCTATTGCCTGATTTAAATTTATTTTTCTGATTTGTGACTGTACCAAATACTTGCAGCTTTAAATGAAATGAACTGTGCAATTTCTCCAACTCTATGAGAATTTCCTTCCCCTCAGAGGTACTGTGAAGATACAATAGCAATGTATCATGCATGTTCATAATATTGTGATAAACTGAGGACAATAATATATGAATAAAAAATATTGGGGTTTTTATCAGAGGGAATGGTACATAGTAAACAAGGTACCATCAAAAAATAAGGAGAAAAAGCAGATAATGAAGGCACTTGCTTAAATTATCTCCAGCTAGGCTGTACACTGAAAGATGGAGGATGAGAGTGGGATACATCTAAAGAAGTTCTAAGCCTCATGGTGAACTCAGGCATAGTCAGCTTCATGGCCCAAAATCTCATTTTCTTCTGCTTGAGAAATGTTAGTGACAGTCCTTGGAAGTTCCAAGATGTGTCAGACAACTGAGGGCACTAAGGAGTGGGTCTGACAAGAAGTAGCACTGGCCTGCATTCATGGATAACTCCTTGTCTTGCTTCAAATGTGGTCATGGAGTTTTGCTTCAATTTTCAAGTCTGAGGAAAGCATAGTTTTCTCAGGGATTGGGAAAGATCTGAGAATGAAAACAACATTGGATCTCAAAAATTATTTGTGATCAAGACCTCTTTGGATCACAGTACCCTTTGTTACTCCTCCTTGAGAGATGCATCAGTCACATCAAATCTTACAGGAGCCAAGAAATTCCAGATTAGACATCTGAAAGAACAAGAGGTCAGGGTTGGGGAGTAATTCACTTTTGTGGCATTGAAGAAGGTTTTGAACACTATCTGAAAATGGGCTTGTTGTGGGTATGAAACTGGAGTGTTCTTCAGGCACAGGAAAGGCTGCGATCAAAACTTTAATATTAATCAATCATGGTGTTTGTATCTCAGTCCAACAGAACCTAATTAGTGAAAATTAATAGGTTGAGTTCTGATTTTCTTAAATTGTTATGGGCAGTTATTCTGTGTCATTTGTCATGATTCACAACAGCTGCAAATCTAGTCAGCGGGCAGCTCAAACTTCAGCCAGCACAGGATGTGTGTTTCTATGACAGGTAACTTTGTTCTTATCAGATAATTTGAATAGTGGACTATTGAAAATTTATTTCTCCTTGCAGAAACCTGGCTAGGAGAAGAACACAGTGCAAAAGAGACAGCTTCCATAGCCCACAGTTGAGAACTTTTTGTTATTTAAACCTTTTACTTTTAGGGAAAAATAACAATAACAAATTTTGCTAAGGAAAACAAGTTTTGTTCTATCTATGTATTCCATGAAGACAACAGTCACAGGCAGAACAGTCCAAAGAATTCTTTAATGTAGATAGCATGTTGACACAGGACTAACTTTTATGTTGTTTCCCATTTCAGAAATCTTTAAGGATGGGTATTTCCCAGGAATCTGGTTCTGTCTTCCGTGGCATTACCTTAGATGAATGAAGACTGCAGTGAGGCTTCCCTCTCACCCTCCAAACTTCTTTTCTCCAGGTTTACAAACCCAGCTCCCGCAGCCTCCCTACACACATGGCATGCCCCAGCCTCCTAACCATCTTCCCCAGGAAGGGAGTTCAGCTCACTAGGCAATGGCAATATACAGTGGCTGCATGTCACTCTATCCTGAATGGCTAGCTCCCAATCCACCCTTGGATTAACTAGGAATCTCTTCACACAGCAGCAGCAGCTGAAAGGTGGGTCTCTGGATGCAAAATAAAAAAGAGTCAAACTGCTGTCACAAACTAACAAAGAGCGGGCAAGGCAGTTGTTTTGAGGGGTTTTTTGCATATGGACGCAGAATTTAATACTAGAATACCACTTTGAATTCAAACAGCACAGCGTGCCCAGAAGCAAGAAATTAAGGTGAGCTGCTCTTAATGTCTTAGCAAATTGCAGAAGGTATTTTAAGGAGTATCCCACATCGCCCTTTGAAGTTGGCCCTGCTTGGAGCAGGAAGTCGGCTTAGGTGGTATCCAAAAGCCTCAATCAAATTAAATTTCTCTGGTTTTATTCTGTACCTTGAAGCACTCAGGAAAGTTCTATAACATACTTAAAAGAATATTATCTGTGAAGACAAGAGCAATTGACTGACTGGATGAAGTAAAGAACTCTAAAAACCTTTTTTAAATGGAGATAAATGAAGGTAAAAGAATCTATAGGTACTTGAGTTCAACAGTTAGAAACCACAAGAGGTTCCTAAAATATCAATTAACCTGTTGCTTAAAGCCCTCTTTCAGCCTGTTTTCCCTGAATTATCAACTCAATCCCAGTGTCTCATTTGCATCCCTGCCCCACTCCCCTCCCCTGTGTCACTCCACAAATGCCAGTGGACTGACACAGTAGAAAGGGACTCTCTTCTGAAGAGGTGCTCCCCGTAGGGGAGCTGGGCATAAGTGGATGCTTGGGGCACGGGGTTTCTCTGTCCCTGTTCCCTTGGTCATGTGTACCCCAAATCCTGTCCCCCACTGGTCACTTTGAATGTAGCCCGCGGGAGTTCTGTACTTAAGAGGGTGTTCACGGGACCCCGGGGGGGTTGCTCCAGAGTTGTTCTAGGGGCAGGTCGCTGTCGGAGTCCCTGCTGGGCTCCGGCCATGTGCGGCAAGGGGGAATAAAATCTGAAAACATCTATCAAATATCGTCTCCTTGATTCTTCCACGGGCCAAGGCTGTCTCCCAGGGAAAGGTTGCAGCAACCCCACTGCAACACTCTTCCAAAAGGACAGCTTTAGTTTAAGATGAAACAGACATCCAGGCCCTCGACAGGCATCTGATTGGCAGGTGCCTGGCACACAATGGGAGTGTGATTGTCGTGTGCTGGGCACTTTATTGCTGCGTGATGGATGCACGCCTGTGATGTGATGCATGTGACCAGTGTCGGACCAAAGGCTTTTTACTCAGTCCTGGCCCCTCAGTCCTGTTATTCCTGAGCACTGGTCCAAGTGACATAGCTGGAAACATGACATAGATTTTTGAATACAAAAGCCCTTCCTTGGAGCATTTAGAAAACTGTGCTATTGGCCTCTAAGAAGCCTCCCAAGCTTGCTAAATTCAACATATTTCCACTCTACAAAATACAGCAAAAGGATCTAGACTGCAAGAAATCTGTTGCAACCAAACAAAAGTTTGTCAGCAGAACACCACTAACACTGTGATGTGACAGAATCATTAACACAAAGATGGCCAGGTTGGGTCAAACCTAAAATACATCTTATTGGTGCCAGTTCCAGCATCCTGCTTCCCCTGCCCAAGAGCAGCTGGAGGACTGAGCCTGCCGCATTTATAGGGCTCCATTTGCTTTTCAGCCACCTCAGAGCACCAAGCTGACATACATGTTTGCTACAAATTCTTCCTTTCAGGGGATGACAGACGGCTTGGAGCCATTGTTTTTATATGTGTAATTGGGGTTATTCTTCCCCATCATTTCATGTTTACTAAAAAGAATTTTGTAATTCAGTGTAGTGCCCAGAGGGTACCGTGATGAGTTTCTGCTGAAAAGCTGCCACTTTTGTACCACTCTGGTACCTCAGTATCAGCTGCACGTCATCTCACTGTTTCCTGCCTTTTCTAGGTTGTTGATGAATGTGTTGAAAAGCACAAGCACAAGACCAGATTCCCAAAGAAATCTACCAGTGACCTTACGCTAACTGGCAGATCTCAGCTTTGCACGCTTCATTCAGCTCACACCAAAAGCTCTCACAAACTGTGGAGGTGAAAGTAGCCACTATGAGACAGAATTAGAGCCTGTGGTAATGTGCAAGGGATGCAACAGACAGCCATCAAGGAAATGCTTAGCGCAGAACAAGTATTTTATCGCCCAGTCCTTTTCCCCAAGGGAGAGTCACAAAACACTGTGCTCAGGTGCACCTGGGAATTAAATGCATAACACTAGGACAGACAACACATGGACTCAATAAAGACTCTTTTTATGGCACATTATAGCCTACTTCCTCACCCTCCAAACATTTTATACTCCACAGAACAAAAAACTTCTCTCTCCCTCTTTTTTCCCCCCCTTGCACTTATATTCTGTCTGCTCCAAATACTCCAGACACCTTTCCTTGTCAAGTTAAATAATTCACTGATAAGTGATTACTTACTGTTAAATAACTCACCTCAGAGGAATTAATCTTAATTCCTAACTATGTCCTGGGGAAGGGTTGTCTTCTCAGAATTTGTCTGCTTTTCTCCTCATGATAGATCACAGTTTAATAAGTTATTGCTTCCTATAGGCCTCATTCTAATGATATCTTTAGACCATCATGTTTATAACAAAGTGCAATACTTTTTTGGGTTTTTTTTTCTGTTTGTTTTGGTTTGGTTTTTTTGTTTAGTTGTTTTTTTTTATGTCGGTCTTTTACATCGGCAGGGGATGCAGCTGGATTGTCAGATCTCCAGTCTTGAATACTGACCTAGTGTTTCCCAAATATATTTACCCTGGGTAATAGCCCAACCCAATGTACTGATTCCAGGCACTGATCCCAGGCTACACCAGCTTACGCTGACCTTGAGCTTCATTTTGTCTTGTGTAAAAGTCATCAGCTGGCTTAAACATTTGGCTATCAGTGAATATTAAGCCAGCACTCAACACCAGAACCCACACTGTGCAGTATCCAGAATTTGAATGTTCTGTCAGAGAATCTCTTGGTTGCCTTTCTCATGGCTATCTGTCAGATAGCAAGTGAAGGCATCCTTTTTCTAACAGACTGTGAATGAAAATGGAAAATAATATTCTTATTGGCTATAGTGAAAGACACAATGGAACTGCAAGCTCCACATGTTCTTCATACAACTAATTTTTTTAATAGCCTACAAGAAACTTCAAAAGGAACACATGACTAAAGGACGAAGATCTTGTGTGCCCTTTTGAAAGAGGTCAGAGGTTAAACAAAGTTATTGTAATTTTTCTTGCTTACCTTCACTCAGAACAAATGTGAATGCAGCCATGTTCGGGTTACACATCAGTGCTACAAGTGCCAGCCAGGAAATAAATTATGCACAGCAGCATCCAAGTGCCTTCCAGATTCACAGGAAACCGCTGCCCAGACAAACACACACTTCCTAGCACAGTCTGAAACTAAATAAACTGTCATTAGGGAAGATAAAATTGATATAGGAAGTATTCGAGAACAAAAATTTCCCTCATAATCTCATTTATTCACATGCCTTTAAATTGCTATAATAGGGGATTCTAGGTTTTCATTTTAACAGTGGTATGTAAAGAAGTAATGTTGCTCTTAAGCACTCAGAAATGCAGAAACTAAGGGCAGATACAAAGGAATGTTCAAAGATCTGTCATCCTCTCTAAGAAGAATTTCAGGAATGATGCAAAAAATAAAAAAGAAGATGGATGTTGGGTGGGTCCTGGACCCACTTTTATCCTGAACCAAAAGTCTTTGTTGTATTGTATTTACGTTGGTTTATACTTTTTGCAAACTTAAGTGAACTTATTTAGTTCATTTCATGGGCATGAAATGAAGCAAGAATATCAGTCCTGTGCTGTGATACCTCTCTCACACCTGAAACCAAAATAAAATCTGCATTTTACTGATAAATTAAAGTAACAGTTCAGTTGTTCCTACTTCTTTAACTTTTCAGCTTCAAATATAACTTAACTTCAACAGGCAAGTTTATTTGTGAATAACATCTTTTTTTTTCTCTCCTGTAAATATAATTTTACAGTTAAATGCCCTTTAAAACAATATTCAGACAACTAGTAGCATTGGTAACATAGAAAATTGCAAAAAGCCACAGTCCTTGATCAAACAGTTTCACTGGGATGGGATCAAATTAGTGTGGATTCAAGGGAGCTAATTTCCCACTAACATGTTTCTCCTATAATGCTGCCAAGTTCCTAGCTGCCAGAACAGACTAACAACTCCTTTCCAAACTTCTAACCTCACACAGCTGATACAGGAGATCATATGTGTTCCTCACCACTTACAACTGGTAGCAGCTCATGAAAGGCATGGAAATAATAATTCGTGTGATAAACGTTTAATATGAACATGTCTGCAATTTCCACCATAGGTAAGTCTAGGAATCAGAGAGGTAGGTCTAGAATTAGAGAGTGAGTTTTCTTTCCTGAGATGCCTCTTCGAGACAGAAGAAAAAGGAAGCGGAAAAGGACACAAAACTTTAGAAGAGACGTGGATGTGATGTACCTTGGCTTGAGATACTTCCTCAGCATTCTCATTTGAAAGGTGAGGATTAGTGTCATGGGTAAGACTGTTAAAATTGTCTGGACTAAAAGGCTCAGTAGCTCCAACTGGAAGATGACAGTGAGTGAAGCAGGGATTTGTACCTGTGCCCCTGCAGTTCTACATTTCCATCTGTGGCCTGGATGGTGGCAGAGCCCATCTTCAGCAAATCTGTAGAGCACACTGACCTAGGGGTATGGCTGTTAGGGTTTGCCAAATCCGGTAGTCCAGGACAGGAATTCTGCTGCTACTCCATGCCTGTAGGACCAACTGGTGTCAAGGCTGAGCAGGCACTGGCCGGATGCAGACGCACGCGTACACACGTGAACAGCACACATGTTCTTACACACACACCCCGCCACACCACAGGGCATCGGCCCTGACTGGCACACACAGCCAGCACCAATGGCCCTGCCCTGCTCCCCTCTCCGGCTAAGGAAGGGCAAGGACACAGGGAGCACCACACAGTCACTGCCCACACCACTTGAAGAGGGAGCTACACAGGCAAGGAAAAACTACATCTCACCATGGTGCCAGGCCATATCATCCACACCAGCAGCTGCATCTGGCATCTTGGGGCTTCCCCAGGAGAGCGCCACAGCAGAACAGGCTGCCCAGAGAGGTGCAGGGTGCATGGCTGGAGGCTCTAAAGCTGGGGCTTGGCAAATCCACGACTGACACAACCTCCTGTGGTTCTGCTCAAGAGGTGGAAGTCGAGAAGCAAGTTCAGCTTGAACTGGGATTCCAGGGCCATGGCCAGGGGAGGAGAAGCCCCAGGTGGTGCTGGTTGGGGCCAGGAGGCTGGACAGCACACACATCTCTCATGGGATGTGAACTGGAGCCCTCCAGAGGTGTCCTCCAAACAGCATTTCTGTGGTTCTTCAGAGGGAGCTCAGTTAATCAGTGACAGCAGCTGCATAACCTCCACCACCATTCTCCTCATCTGTGTTACTGAATCCATGGAGCAAGCCAGAGAACCAGATTTCCCTTACCTTTTTTTTCCCATCCCCCAGGATAAGCTGGGGAAGGCAGAGAGACTGCCAGATCTCATTTTCATAAAGGAAATCTGATTCAGAAAGCAGCAAATGCTTGCTAATGCAATCAGCACATCACAACGTGTATGATTTTAATGAAAAAACCTGACCAAAGTTTCCAAAGTACACTTTTAAGCAGATGTTCTTCCCCAGCTTTCTGTATTCCCAGAATGTGTCTGCAATGTATGTTCTGTGCTGACATTTCTATTTGCTGTTGTATTGCCCCTTGCCTTTTTGTGTGAACCAAAGGCACTTAGTCAGTAGAAAGAAAAGAAAGAAGTATCAATTTACTTGGTTTTGCATACACAAGCAGCAACTAAAAAAAGAGAAAGACCAAGTAAACCATGTGAGGAAGTAAACTTTATTCCAGGATTAAGGAGATATACACAAAGGCAAAATAACTACCTGTGAGTGATAAGCTACTCAAAATCATTGTGAGAGAGAGGGAATGAAAACTAATTTTGAGATGTGAAAGCCAGATCTGTGGTGGTCCGTGAAAATACTCACTTAATGAGGGGCAGAAAAAGAGACACTATGAGATGCAGGCAAGTTCAAGTGAAAAAAAGGAGGAGTATGTGAGTTACACCTACAAAAACTACTGTGCTGCAAAAGGAGCACACTCAGTAAAAGCCAAAACCAACAAGATGTAGAACGAAATGTGATATCTAAAAACAAGTACATATGTAAAAGTAAAAATAAAAACTTTAAAAGTCATAGGCAAGGAGGAAAAGTCATCATGAAATGGACAAATCATGACAAAATGCAAGCATTAAGAAGAGGAAAAAATGAAAAAAATGCAGAAAATATTGCACACTGATGTGTAATGAAAAATGTGTAAGCAAAAGGAAATGCAAGTAAAAGACATAGTTATACAAAAAAGGAAATAAAACATCTTGGGGAAAAGAATAGTCAAAGTTAGGTGACAGAAACAAAAGATTTAAAACGAGGTAGAAATGGAAAGCTGCAATGTGATACAAAGAAGGCACTTGTTCTTTGAAAGTAAAAATTAAATGATGCAACATAATGGCAAGTGAGAAATAAGAGATGCAAGAATGCATGCAGGGGAATGTGAGTCTATGTGATAAGAAAGTTAAAAAAGATGTTGAGTTACAGAGCTTAACGTCTTCAAAGAGCTTGTGTTAGAGGTGAAAATACATACTGAGTTGAAAAAGTGAAATGCTTCAATGAGAGGTGAATGGACAAATGCAATGAGATATGCAATTTGAGACCTAATAAATTGTAAAAACACCCAACGTGCAGTAAGAACATAGATAAAAAAGGAAAACCTGAAAAAACATAACAAGAGAATAGAGGAATGGATAATGAGATGGACAGAAATCACATCTGGTGCACATGAAACTTCTCAAAAACACAAACAAGTACTCATAAGTAGAAAAACACAATATGAGCAACGCACAGGGACTTGTAAAATGGAAATGTGTAATGACATTTTAAAGACAAATGGGGAACAAGATGTGAATAATGAAGCTGCAGAATGAAATGCAGAATAGTTATGAACAATAAAAGAGGAGACAAAAATCTTAAATGGATAATGTTACACACCAAAGAATGTAAGTTAAAAAATCAAACCAGGTGATTCATTCAGGAAAACTTATACGAAAAATTACATTTGGTGAGCAACATAAAAGGAAAATTTATTCTGAAAGGGGAAATTCATAAAAAAATTGCAAAAACAAAAATTCATAAATAAAGAAGGAAAGCTTGACATATTCAAAATCAGAAATGTGTCATGACCTACAAAATATGAAATGTCACTAGAAATAAATCAAGCTGTGAAATTGCAGGCATTAGGGAAGGTGCAGAAATAGCTCTGAAAAAGAAAACACAGAAAAAGTGCACAATGTGAAAAGAAAACGCGAGGGTTTGCAGAAATGAATATGTATGCTCAGAGGCACTACCCCCATCATCAAGTTTCAAAAACTACAAAGATGGAAGTTCATCATGCATTCTCTCAATAGTATGAGATACAAAAATGAAATTTGCAATATGATATCATTCAAATGCTCATGAGATATTAAAAGAGCATATTTATTGAGGTGCAAAAGAAAGTTTACACAGGAGCAAAAAAAAATTAATCTTGAAACACCATAATAGGATGCTAGTAGGAATATATGAAGTTTCTCATAAGATGTAAGAAGTTAACTAAAGAATGTGAAGAAAGGAAAATGCACAGGGAAATCTGAAAGCTTACACTCGGAATACAATGCATAGTCTGTAATGGGCAGCAAAAAGGAAATTGGCTAATAAGAAATGATACATGAAATTCCTAATTAGATCTAAAAGCACATAATGAGACACTGAAACAAAACCAAGCGGTGAAATAAAAATGAACATGCACATCAAAATCAGAACTGGAAACTGGAAATGAGATGCAAAAAAGCATTCATATGGAGATCCAGAATCAAAAAAAAAAAAAAAGTGGGTAATGAGATGTGAAAAGGAAAACTCATAACAGGATTTGGCATCAGGAATACATAATAAGTTGAAAAATTTTAGTAAGTCAAGAAATACAAAATCTGAGAGAGTAATGGTAGGCAAGACCAGAAATGCACCTTTAAGATCAAAGAGGAAAAATTAAATAAGGTTAAAAATTAAGTAGTGAATCCTGTGATGCAGTACGAAAAAAGCAGAATGAATTAAGGAAGATTAAATCCATGAAGAAATACAGAAAGAAAAATCTGTAACAAGTTGTGAAAAATCAGTGTTTGATGGGAAGCAAACCCTCCAATGTATATTGCAACATGAGCACTGAAATCCACAGTGAGGGTCTGGAAAATGAGTAATGAGACGTGAAATCAGAAATAAAATGATTTGTGATAACAGTCATTCATAATGACAAGCAAAAACAAGAACCGAAATGCTAATGCAGCATGGCATGTGAATTGCCGAAGGAGATGCAGTAGCTGAGATGCATAATGGATATGGAAACAGAAATATATAATGAAGTGTGAAAAGAAAACATGTACCATAACAAAACATGCATTGCAAGCCATTTTGTCCTAGAAGGACTGAAGCACATAAAGCAGCACGAAAATGGAACAATACGACTGAAATATTCATGGGGTTCAGAGTAGGAATTTTACTTGACTATTAGAACGGTGGGGTTAATTACAAAGTCTCTGGCTGCTGTGGGTTTATTTTACCCTTTTTTAAGTTTTGAGCTTGCCCCACTTCTTGATCTAGAAGGGATCTGCCTCGGTTCACACAGGAGTTCCTGACATCCAGTGATATGATACTGTAACGTGCCAGCTTCACTCTGTGTGGCATCATCTCTTACATGTCACAGCGATAAGATGCACTGGCAGATTATGTTGCAGAAACAGCCTTTGGGATTTCTCCCTCAGGCATGTCAAGGCCACCAAGCAGCACATTATAGTTGCATAACAGTTTCAGCCCTAAGGCATTTGTGCCCAGGCCCACCAGCAGAAATGTGGATGATTTGGTGAGGCACAGGTTTACAAAGAATCAGACGTCAGCGATTTTGAGCATGTTAATAGCACATATAAACAATGGGCAGTGCTCAAAGAGGAAGACAAACAAACTGCAATACCTTTTTGCTACCTCACGCTTTTGTCATGCCACAAGATGCATATAAGGCTAAATTCCCCATGCAGCTGCAGCAGCAGCAGCATGTTTGGTCTCAAAGGATGCTCACAAGCCTGGTGAGTGTTCTCTGCTGAAACGCTGCAGCTGCTTGTTCTTAGTGGTGCCTTCTGGGGTGTCTTGAGCCACTGGACTTGGACCTTGACTCTCACCTTTGAAAATTTAATGCTAAAGCAGATCTGCTCTCCGATACACACACCAACGGTAATTTGAAATTCACATCATCTCATGCCCCCAGGATATTTCCACCCCACAGGCAACTCATTTTTCCAAAGACTCTTTAGCATGGATAGCAGGTACTGTTCATACAGGAGGCTCATCACGCCTGCAGACAGTGCCTGCAAAGAGGGAAACTCCCAAATCAGAGAGGAGCAAGACTTGGATCATGCAGGTTGTGTGCTGGGGAGGCTACACAGTCACAGGCAGGTTGGGATCGTGCTTCACCTTCACAATGCTGAGCAGAAGGTTCTCTGGGATCAACGAAAGGGCGCTTAAGCAATAATTCCAGCTGTGCCACACAAGGCCATCCTACCCCTAAGACAGGTCCTTCACAGGCTGGTCAGAGGAGGCACACCAAAAATGCAGAGTGGCACACGCTGTTACCCCGGTCAGGTGGCCTCCTCAGGAGGGGTCTGAACTGCACAGAACATACACTGCCTTACTGCTGTTGCCCGTCATCCCTGCCACCAGCCATGGAAAAGTCACTGCTCAGAAAAGGCCTGGTATTGAGGCTGCCATCATTCTTTCCATTTGGAGTAGCTGTTTGGGGAAAGGGTCTCAAACTTGCACAGCAAGCTGGCTGAAATAGAAATGATCAGTGACCTGTCTTTGGAAAACCTTGCTGCCACGGTATAAACAGGCTGAGTCATCAATCCCAACTGTACAAGGGATCAGCCTGGCATGCTCCTGGACTAGAAAGGTTCAGCTATTAAGCAGAGAAAAGTGCAAAGTCCTCCCATAGTATCTCTAGGGCATTTGCTTGTTTTATTACTTTCCATTAACAAGAAGTGTTCCATCCACTTTGCCCACTATGATGTAAGGAGTAATTAGATCCTTCATCAGTCTTGTCTTTGTCTGAGCCACTCAACATCGTATGCTTCCTTAAGTCATGTGTTATGGGCCACTGATGATCTTTATCTAATCTTATAACGCAGCCAGCTACTCTATCTTATGCTAAATGCTATGTCAGGGTTATGGAGAGGGTTGCAAATAAATGGCACATCTTTCTTTCTTTCTCTTTCTCAAAAATGAGAAACCTACTAGAAAGCTGACTGTCATCTAAGCTTTGGGGAAAACTCCAGCTGACTGCAATAAAATCAGGATTCCACCAATAAAATTTTCTCTGCTTCAGAAAACCTGATCCTTTTAGTACAATAACCTGTAAAATTTGATCTGACGAGAGGCAAAACCCTCAGTGGCATAAAACTTATTAGACTGATTCAAAAGCTAAAGTAATACTGTGATTAGTGCATATTGCATGCATTAAGGCCATAATAAATAAGAATACAATCGGTTGCCAGCAGCAGCTGGTAACTTGTCTCATGCTGTAGAGTCAATCCAAATTACTCATGAACAGCAGAACACATCATTTTAAAAAAATGGATAATGTTTTGGATGAGAAATAACACCAAAATACAGTCTCTGATAGTAGAGATAATAAAGCTAACAGCTGAATGGAATGGAGATAGTGAATGCATATCTAGACTCCATTATCTTTCCACAGCATGCTTCCCTTCTATATATCCTGCAGCCTCCATTTATACTGTCTGGTAAAACACTATTAAACCACACTCAGCCAGCTACAGAAAATGATCACAGATTGTTTTAAATAAATAAGCATTCAGCAGAACTTAACTTTAATGGTGCAAGAAGCATTTTGTCAGAGCTAAAGACCAACATGAGGATTGTCTATCTTGTATACAAAATTTAACCAGTCAGTTGGATAGTGATTGTTCCACCCCATGAAAATGTTAAATGGCTTCCCTCTTTTGAGAAAATGAAGATGTCATTACAAAATATTCCCCTTCATTAGCTAAGTATAAGCCATCTTTATGCATTCTCTGCGCATATATTATTTCTCCTATAAATAAAACAGGCCCAGTTCTTGGAAAGGCACATGCACACCTTGCCTAAATCTCCACAATGTTAAGGGGTTGTTGTAAACTTTGCTT
>VYZQ01006503.1:23114-54507 GCA_013400655.1 Mystacornis crossleyi | reverse complement strand
ACAGGCAACTCATTTTTCCAAAGACTCTTTAGCATGGATAGCAGGTACTGTTCATACAGGAGGCTCATCACGCCTGCAGACAGTGCCTGCAAAGAGGGAAACTCCCAAATCAGAGAGGAGCAAGACTTGGATCATGCAGGTTGTGTGCTGGGGAGGCTACACAGTCACAGGCAGGTTGGGATCGTGCTTCACCTTCACAATGCTGAGCAGAAGGTTCTCTGGGATCAACGAAAGGGCGCTTAAGCAATAATTCCAGCTGTGCCACACAAGGCCATCCTACCCCTAAGACAGGTCCTTCACAGGCTGGTCAGAGGAGGCACACCAAAAATGCAGAGTGGCACACGCTGTTACCCCGGTCAGGTGGCCTCCTCAGGAGGGGTCTGAACTGCACAGAACATACACTGCCTTACTGCTGTTGCCCGTCATCCCTGCCACCAGCCATGGAAAAGTCACTGCTCAGAAAAGGCCTGGTATTGAGGCTGCCATCATTCTTTCCATTTGGAGTAGCTGTTTGGGGAAAGGGTCTCAAACTTGCACAGCAAGCTGGCTGAAATAGAAATGATCAGTGACCTGTCTTTGGAAAACCTTGCTGCCACGGTATAAACAGGCTGAGTCATCAATCCCAACTGTACAAGGGATCAGCCTGGCATGCTCCTGGACTAGAAAGGTTCAGCTATTAAGCAGAGAAAAGTGCAAAGTCCTCCCATAGTATCTCTAGGGCATTTGCTTGTTTTATTACTTTCCATTAACAAGAAGTGTTCCATCCACTTTGCCCACTATGATGTAAGGAGTAATTAGATCCTTCATCAGTCTTGTCTTTGTCTGAGCCACTCAACATCGTATGCTTCCTTAAGTCATGTGTTATGGGCCACTGATGATCTTTATCTAATCTTATAACGCAGCCAGCTACTCTATCTTATGTTAAATGCTATGTCAGGGTTATGGAGAGGGTTGCAAATAAATGGCACATCTTTCTTTCTTTCTCTTTCTCAAAAATGAGAAACCTACTAGAAAGCTGACTGTCATCTAAGCTTTGGGGAAAACTCCAGCTGACTGCAATAAAATCAGGATTCCACCAATAAAATTTTCTCTGCTTCAGAAAACCTGATCCTTTTAGTACAATAACCTGTAAAATTTGATCTGACGAGAGGCAAAACCCTCAGTGGCATAAAACTTATTAGACTGATTCAAAAGCTAAAGTAATACTGTGATTAGTGCATATTGCATGCATTAAGGCCATAATAAATAAGAATACAATCGGTTGCCAGCAGCAGCTGGTAACTTGTCTCATGCTGTAGAGTCAATCCAAATTACTCATGAACAGCAGAACACATCATTTTAAAAAAATGGATAATGTTTTGGATGAGAAATAACACCAAAATACAGTCTCTGATAGTAGAGATAATAAAGCTAACAGCTGAATGGAATGGAGATAGTGAATGCATATCTAGACTCCATTATCTTTCCACAGCATGCTTCCCTTCTATATATCCTGCAGCCTCCATTTATACTGTCTGGTAAAACACTATTAAACCACACTCAGCCAGCTACAGAAAATGATCACAGATTGTTTTAAATAAATAAGCATTCAGCAGAACTTAACTTTAATGGTGCAAGAAGCATTTTGTCAGAGCTAAAGACCAACATGAGGATTGTCTATCTTGGATACAAAATTTAACCAGTCAGTTGGATAGTAATTGTTCCACCCCATGAAAATGTTAAATGGCTTCCCTCTTTTGAGAAAATGAAGATGTCATTACAAAATATTCCCCTTCATTAGCTAAGTATAAGCCATCTTTATGCATTCTCTGCGCATATATTATTTCTCCTATAAATAAAACAGGCCCAGTTCTTGGAAAGGCACATGCACACCTTGCCTAAACCTCCAAAATGTTAAGGGGTTGTTGTAAACTTTGCTTGTAACTCCTCTCCAGCTCACCATTTTGTTTTACCTCTGTACAATGCTTCTGTAATTCTCCTTCTTGGTCAATATATTGCAGCACTCCAGGGAATTGAACCTGAACAGAAAGTTGCTCCAAGGTTAGAAAACACCTCAAAGAAAAGTGGAATCTTTGTCTGGGCATTCCTGACTGAAACGTATGGAACATGTTTTTGCCTTCTTCAATATTTTAAATTGTCATATTATCATGAATCTAGGATGCAGGTGAGAGGAGGCTGGTATTAAACAGCTCATCCTCTAATACATAACCCAACAATGTTCCATGTGAGTTTACACTGGCTGGCACAGACTGCTTTGAATCTGGTAAGAGCTGAGTATGAGGGATTCTCTAGAGACTACACTGAATGGCACAAGTGAAAATTAGAGTTCCTGTTGAAGTCGTGACTCCCACATTGCACATTGAATGCATCCATTAATGCTTTATTGGAAGTGGGGGCAGGCTTTGTTTTAAAATTGTCATGCTCATAAGTAAGCAACAAATTGGATATTTAGCATACAGTTAAGATTGCCTAACAGTTTTTGTTATAAAACTTCGTTTCTGCTAATTATAATTTTGTGAATCTTAAGCTATTTGGACTTGAATTTCGTCATTTAGGTGTTTGCTGCAATTGGCTGTTACCTTTTTAGGTTTTATCTTATGTAATACAGATGTTTCCAAATGTGCCAAAACACATTTTTCCCTGTCTGAAAATACTAAGAGGAAAAAAAAAGGCCAGAAGAAAAATCCCTTTTATACAATTTTCTTTTAGAAACTTTAGTACTTTTTTAAGGAGTTGCTACAGTCACTACATACTTAACAAGAAGTCTTTTTGTGGTTCTCAAGGTTGCCTAATTACATTAAAATGATAATCCTTTGGAAATGAGAAATTCAAAGTTCACATACATTCAAAGGCTACCAAATTGTCTAAAGATGTGGCTTTCACTGAGGGTGGTTCATCCCTTTGCTCTTTTACGTATCAACAAACGGCAACCACTCCATGAGCCACGGAGCAGATCCGTAGGCATCTCCCTCCACTGTTGGGCTGAAAGGACTTTGCCTGCTGATCCTCCCCACAACAGACAAAACAGAATAGCCCTCTTTGAGTCTCCCAGCATTCCCTCCTGTGGCAAAGAACACATCCTTTTTGTAATGGGAATGGGATCCTAGAAGCAGAGATGGGAAGAGGTTCTCAGTATCTCTCTGCAGACAGAGGGGAATACCACCAGAAAAATGTGGGGGTTTGGGGTTTTTTTTGTTTTTTTTTTTTTTTGTAAGGGCAAGCTCTTGTACCAGCATCCCCTCTAACAAAGGGATAGAGGACTATGCTGTGGCTCTTCAGGCCCCCAGCCAGCCAATGAGTCAGGCTTTAAGGAGGGCTTTTTTTTTTTTTTTTTTAACATTTCCCACTAAATTCTAAGGCAATAAATCTAATTACATTTTATGCTTTAGCACACTTAGAAGAACAGCATGATTTCGAAATGGCTCTTTTCAGAAAACGGCTTTGTACAACACATTTGAAAGTGACTGCTTTCCTGAATGCAAATGTCTGAATTGCTCTAATTATCTAACTGGGGAAAAATAGGCTTTTTTTAGACTGGCAATATCTGAAGAAACTATGAAAGGACAGGACAGTTTCTCCCAGTATTCCTTTTTAGTATGCTTTCTATTCTAGTTCTAAATACAAATAACCAGTGAGATTGGCAGTACTTTCATTTTATTATGTAGTAATTAGATGTCTTTTTTTTTTTTGAAGTGTCTTTAAAAAAATCACAATTTTAATTTTCAGCTTGTAAATCCTAATCATGCTAATTGTCACACTGAAGTTTGGAGCCCCTAAAAGTAGAAGTAATATCTCCAGGACTTCGTATTAGCAACCTTGTCTTTAGCCTGACAGGTAAATAACATCCCTGTAGTAAGCACAACATCTTTGCATAAAAAGTAGTAATAGAAAATGTATTTTTAGTTCCTTTTAATGTAATTTCACAGCAGGGAACTGAAAAAAGAAGCATCATGGCTGCATCTGATCTCCTTTAGAATAAGATTTAGAAACTAAAACAGATTCTATCCTCAGTGCTTACAGGCAGGTGCATCATCAGGAATGCTTCTAGAGACTTCTGTTTGGTTTTCTGAGGTGGGTATGGGTCAGGGGGATCCACTGCAACTTTTATTTAAAACTCTGAAGTGAACATTCAGCTGCAATAACTCAGCCCTCATCTATCTCATGGGTACCCACAAACAGAAGGAGACACCTATTCTGACATGCACTCATGAGGAAGCCCTGGTCCCTCAGCCAGTTCCCAAGATGGCTGCTGTGGGAATCTCAGGTACAGATGGATCTGAACAGCCCCTAAAGGAGCTGCCAATCCTGCTCCTACATCCTGACCTTCCAGCTGCCTCTCTTCCTACTTCCACTCTTTGCTGTCACCTGCACACTTGAAGTCCCGCTTAAACTGCCAGTCATCAAGATTGTCACAGCTGGAGACCAGGTCTCTCCAAGTCCCCAGGTTAACCCTCTCTGATCCTGCTGCCTCATTATTTTGCAGCCAATAGGACAGAAGGCAGAACAGCGAGAGGTTCTCTCTGCAGCTCAGTGTAGCTCTGGTACGTGTGCTGGGATTGGTTACAAGGGTTTCTCAGCATGTAGGGGATCTTCCTATACAGCAGTGAGTTGGATAATGAAAAGCCATGTCTACATCACTATAAATGGACTTAAGTAAATTAGTTTTTCCACTTGCGTTTCTTGCCCCGTTCACTGGTTTGCTCCAGATTGGATGAAGAGGATGAACTAATTTGTATATGGCAAGGATAAGGGGAAGACCTGGACCTCTGGACCACCCTGTGCAGACAAACTGACATCTCAGTGGCACAGGGAGCATGGGGAAATTCTGGTGAGTCCCACAGGAGACACGGCAAGAGCAGTACATGGGCATGGCAGACACAGCTCCAGGCCTCCACATCCCACAGCAGCAGGACGGAACATGTGCTCCCAGTAGGCGCCTGTACAGCCCTGCACTGATCAGCACTGGGGTTATAGTCAGGTCCAGAGTAAAGCCAGGGACAGATCCAGCCTGGAGACAAGCCTAGCAGCAGGACCTACATTGAGACAGACCCTTCTGCGCTTCAGGGATGCACTGATGGTGCTCATCCAGGGCAGCCTGCAGTGTGGCTGGATTATCTCAAGTTCTCTGCAGTGTCCTCTGGGTTCAGAGACAGTCCCCAGCACCCATGGGAGCATGGCCAGATTCTCTGCAGGGAGATTGCAAAGGCACACTGTTTGCATCATTTATAGGGTTAAGTTCAGTCCCAGGGGTGGATATGGAGACATAGGAGTTAGGAGAGGGCTGAAAGCATCAAATCCTTCATATGCTTCAGTATAACTACCTTACTTTTAGTAACATTAAGAGGTCTAGCTTTTCAAAATAGAGAATAGAGGCCAGTGGTGGGTCTATCAATACACTAATTTCACAATAAATCAGTGATCAAAACTAGTGATAATCATTTAAAGTATCTTCTGGTTTTCACAAAGTAAAGATTTGGGGTTCAGAAGTGATAATGTAAAAACACCTGAAGGAATAGTTATCTGTGGTTCAGTGAAAAACATTTATATGGTTGTGCAAGTCAACAAAGCATTGTCCCTGGTATAAATCATTATGTAAATATTCATTTTTCAATATATCTGCTGCTGTAAGTTCCTAAAAATATGTCTGAAAACTGAAAATGGGAAGGAGTATTTTTTCTCTGACTCACTCTCTTGTTTCTTCAATAGCACTGCTGAAGATGTGACTTTTCTAGAATGGTTTAATGTAGTTACGACATAACCTTTGGGTCCTCATCATCTCTAAGGATGTATACTCCTTGAGAATAACATAAAAACTCTCTTCCACTATGTGTTTCAGACATCAATGAGACAACATCAACTGATGTTGAAAAGTGGAGTTTTCTTAACCTCACATTATATTATGAAGAAACCTGAAAACAAGAAAACTGATACGAAAGCTTCCAGAAGGGACTTGAGTTTCAAGTTAACACTGACATTTCTAAAGCGAATACAAACATAGGAGAAGGGTACTTTTCCTAATGTGGACTTTCTAGTGTTTTCCTTTCCATTTCTGCTTTCCTTTTCATTTCTGCCTAGCAAACTGTAAACTGCTTAACCCAAAAACTTTTTTTTTTTTAGGATAGCAAGGGAGATAGTATATTAAATTCACCCAGAGACTGCTGTGACTCCATCAACTTCTAGTCAGAATAAATTATGAAAAAAAATACCTACTGACTTGGTACACTGGTATCCTTAACAGTTAAATTTTAATCCCAGTATGCAAGTGGTACAAGTGACAACACTACCAAGAAATTTATGTTGATGGTGTGGATAGGTACACCCAAATGAGAATCATTCTTTCTAGCTTGAATAGGAGTAATACATAGTGACAGAAATGTCACTGTGGTAGATGAGACCTTACTGAAGTAGTTCAGGAGATTATTGCCCTGACTCTGTATCTGACTTTATCTTGATTTATCTACTGCCTACCCATTAGCTGAACAGAATATGCACTATTGCAGATAACGAGTATCAGCTTAGACTGCTCATAGAACTGGGTCTGCACTACGGCATCCAAGCTAGAACGGATCATGTGTTCATTAGTCTTATTACCTGCTTTAGGTAAGTGAGAAATTATGTGGATATGCCTCCTCATATTTTCATTTGCTCCATGGATTTCCCCTGCATGTTTACTTCAGGAGTAAAGCACTAATAACAGAACACTGCAGAAACAGAAGGGCGCCATGGATTTATTCACTGTTTTTGCATGCAGCAAATTTCTGAATCATGGGTAAAATACTTGAAAGAAGTGTTTTAAACCTTGTAATTTAAAAAAAAAAAAATTTTCTCCTCAAACTTCTCTTTTTAATCAGTTAGAATTTCACTGGAGGAAAAATGTCCATGGCAACACTCCACATATTTAAGGTGCAGCATAACCCATGAAGATATGTGAAAGGATTTTTTAGACATGCATTGTGTTCAACCAATAACTAAAATGCCCAGAGTTGGCTCATCGTATCCACTAAAATAAGATTATGATGTCTATTGCCTTTCTGTCAACTGCAGCCACATGGAGATGGTGGATAGAGATGGCCCTTCAGAAGGAGTCATTTTTCAGGGAAGAAACAGCCTCATTTGGTGGGAGAGCGCTGGAACAAACAGGGAACTTAGAGATACCTTTCACTGTGATAGCTTCTGCATTCACTGGTGATATCAGTGTGAGTAGTTTGTGGCTGGATAGATGGAGTGCTGCTCATAAGCAGTGTAGGGGCAGGTTTGAAACCAGGGGTACAGATTTGTATCTGTTTTCAGACCAACAAATAGAATGATAATCAAGAGATCAACCATTAGTACAGTAAGTAAAATAACATCACTATTTCATGAACTCACGCTGGTTTGCTCACTTGAACTTATCTACTTTTGAATTGTGCACAGGCTGCCTTGTTCATGTACCAATATGTTCTTTTGGCTGATAACAACTTTGGGAAAAGCATTAAAGGACAATAAAGGGAATATGTTAAAGGTTTCATGCTAAAAATAATTGCTCTATTAATAGAAGACTTAAATTAACACTTCTAAACATAAAATAGAATTAATTCAATTCACAAATAGCTTCACAAACATATGAACTCCAAAAATAACCATAGAACTGCTGAATATTTCAGAAATAATGACATACTTGTTTAAGAAAAATCACTGTTGTCATAAACACATCTTATAGCATACAGATCAGCAGAACCCCATCAATACACAGCTGCACACATGAGCTTGTGTAAACAAAAAACCACTGCTGCTGGAATTATAGCAGCTAGGAAAAAAAAGAAAAAAAGAAAAAAAGAGATGAGCTGTCCTTTTTTAGACGAATGGAGAAGAAACTTCCAACATATTTCGAAAGTGAGTGGCTTTTTAACTAACATTGGGACAATTACTGTACTACATAGCTTCTGACACAAAGCTCCTTCATATCCTTCTAGGGATGGACTCATTCTCTTGAAAAGATAATTTTCTCTAGAACCCTCTAAAATATTGCCTGTGTTTGATAAACCATCAGTTCTTCTTGCCATAGAGTGTTTATATCTCTGTGGTATTCAACAGCTGTAACTGCATCCTTGGAACAATCTTCATCACCACAAGGCAGCAGAAAATCCATGCAGATCTGTGTGGATAGAAGATACCATAAACAGCTGCCTTTCAGTTCTCCATGTGCTGATTACCTACTCTCAGTCATTGAAATGAATGAAGATCATACTGAAGAATGAGGAGAAGGTAAAAAAAAAATGTAGTAAATAGATTGCCTTAGAGAAACAAAGATGAAATCAGTTTAGTCACTAAATTACCAAAATATCACAGCAAATAGAGATTCATTTATGGCAATATTTATGAAGAAAGCAGAAATACCTGAAGGATTTAGCCAGAAAATTTGCATCAAAATCTAATGAAATTCTTTACTGTTAAATAGTTGAACTAGGCAACTTTAAGTCTTAAAACCATCATTCACACCAGCATGTCCTTAGTACATCCAGGAAAAGAAATATGGTCAGTCATTGACTGGCTCAGATACTAAGCTTGTTTTATTTACATGAAAATTTAGATGCACTAAAGCATGGTTTCTTCACCTCAAGCAAATATGTTGTTCACTGACCTGTCTTAGACAAATTAATTAAGGCAAGAGATCCAAGTGTTTCTCTAGAAACAGAGTCTTCAAAGTGTTAAGTGAAGAATCAAATTAGCTAAAGAAGGGAGGCTGTTGCACCTCTACCTCTCCAGGTCCATCAGCTGCAAGGCTGGGGTTAAAATTTAACTTTTAAAGAGTATCCATGCAACTTATTCCTAGAAGAATTGTTGGGACAAAAAATTCTGGGAAGTGTTGCGTATTAGCAATGATGTTCTGCAAAAATTTTGGAGTTAATAGTTTAAAGAGACAAGAAAGAAAAAGCTAGCAATGGAAAGAAGCACATAAAAACTGCTGTCAGAAAATTGATATTCTTCGTGGACTTGAAATGCTTGCTCACTTTATCTGCACACCTGAAACCAAAATCCTGATCTAAAGTACATTAACATTTCAGTCAAAATATCTTTGACCCATGGCTAGTCATTTTAATATTAGAAAACTCTGGATGCATTGAATATTCTGGGTGTCTCTCATAGACAGGACTAAGGACCCATGGGTGCCTTTTGTACTGTAGTTGCTAATGCAGTTTAAAGCATAAAAAACCATTGAGACAATGTTTGTGTGAAATAATCCCTGCTTGCTTTGTTTAACTGCTGATATTTCAAACTAAAAAGCATTTCCACCTCATCCAAGATGGACCTTAATCAGTCTTGTTTCTGCCATACTGAAGTCTCATCTAGGCTAGGAGAAAGCATGGAGTCATTACTGTTGTTAATAGGAGGTGAAAGGTATAGGTAACATGTCAACATTATGTTAGTGCATAGCAACATGAAACCTTGTATAGGAGACCACCACACACCACCTAAACAACCACATCCTAAAAACCTTAATCAAGCAAGACTGACTATTGAAGATGATTGATCTGGTCCATGATTAAATGTACTCTACTGACTCACATCCTTTAGTTTTAAAAAGCTTAATTCCCTATTAAAAATTCATTAACTGACATTCAAGTACACCACAATTTTATTTCATTCTGGATATATAAGCTAGAGAAGAGGAACAGATTCAGTGGAAATAAAAATTTATTCATGCTATTTTAGCTGCTCCAATTTCTTCCATTAAAACTTAGTTTCGAGCCTTATTTTACTAGACCTTTCCCAGGTCATTAAAAATAAGCAACAATTGTATTTAGCTCTGAAGATAAATATGTGCATGTGTTGTGTTTGTGTGGCAAGGTTTTGGTAGGGGGACTACAGGGGTGGCTTCTGTGAGAAGCTGCCAGGAGCTTCCGTCATGTCCAATGAGGCAATGTCAGATGGCTCCAGGATGGACCCACTGCTGGCCAATGCTGTGCCCAGCAGTGATAGTGCTGGCACCTCTGGGATAACATGTTTAAGGGTAAAAAGTTGTTTTACAAGAGCAAATGCAGCCAGGGAAGAGAGGAGTGAGAATGTGTGAGAGAAACAGCCCTGCAGACACCAAGGTCAGTGAGGAAGGAGGGGGAAGGAAGGGAAGAAGGTGCTCCAGGCATGAAAGGGACCAACACTGGAGCAGTTCAGGAAGAACTGCAGCCCATGGGAAGGACTCATGCTGGAAAAGTTCACGGAGGACAGTCTCCCATGGGAAGGGCCACACATTGGAGCAAGGGAAGAGTGTGAGCAGTCCTCCCCATGAGAAGGAAGGAGCAGCAGAGACACTGTGGGATGGACTGACCGCAGCCCCCATTTTCTATTCATCTGCACAGCTGTGGGGGAAGAAATAAGAGAAAATTGGGAGTGAAATTTAGCCCAGGAAGGAGGGAGGGGTGGGGGGAAGGTTTTACCATTTGGTTTTATTTCTCATTATCCTACTCTGATTTGATTGGTGATAAAATCAAATAATTTCCCCAAGTCAAGTCAGTGTTGCCCATGATGGTAACTGGTGAGTGATCTCTCCCTATCCCTATCCTGATCCACAAGCCTTTTTTCTGCTCTGTCCAGCTGAGGAGAGGATTTGACAGAGAGACTTTGGTGAGCACATGGCATCCAGTCAGGGTCAGCCTACCACAGTGCATTTGTTAACACAGTTTTTCTTTTCATCAATACAAGGCTGCTCTTTTAGAACGCACAGACTTCTTCTGCATAAAATTTCTGACTTCCCAGAGGAAAATATATGCACAGGTGAAGTGAAATTTAGGTTTAGAACACCATGTAATCAAGCAAAGGGGAGAGAACTCAGTGTAGTCTACTAAATAGTGATAACAGTTGTTTCTCCCTTTCATTTCAGAGATTTGCTAAAGCCAATGCAAATTTGAGAGAGAAATGTGGGAAAAGAAAATTAATTGGAAATCAGGAGAGAAATGGTATGGGGGTATTACCTTTCATTTTATTTTCCACATGCAGAACCTGTATAAATTCTCAAGAGATATAAGGTGTCTTCAGTTTGAGTCTCCTGATGGCAACATATCAGGTTGAAAAAGAGAGAGGTCTCTTCTTCTCTATGTGGTAGATACACTCATCCTACAAAATACTTATGGAGAAAATTATTACAGCAGTAACACTTATAAGACAGGAGGAATGTCTTTACATCTGCAGTTTCCCTCTTGAAGAGGCTCAGTTTGTATATAAATGAAAAAGTCTTGTCATCAGCTACATGGATATTCACTGCCCTGATGTTGAAGAAGCTCTGTGACTCAGTGCATGCACCTTCAGTGCTTCTTGCTTGTGGCTCAAACTCTGAGCACTAATATCCCCACATTTGAGATACACCCTTGAATGTCCTTCATCCTTATAACCTTCTCTCGTGCCACATCCTCCACATGCAGCGCTTCCTTACTCGCCTCCATGTCGAGGTCTCTGTTCTTGAGTGTAGTTCAAGAACCTCTTATTTCATTATTAAGTCTGTTCACAGGGATCTTCTCCTTATAATTAGGTGGATACCATTTTCTAGTAGACTCTCGTCTTCACTTAATGAAGTGCTGTGATCAAATAAAAAAGCTTTCTAAAGATATCTAAAGAGATCTCTCTAAAGATATTAACTCACCCCTGCAGCAGGACAGGCTGGGCATAATAAAATGAAAGTCAATTCTAAATGAATCTCAAGAAAATTACAACATTGCCACTGTAGTTCTTCTACTAGTATGACTGCATTATGAAACCTGTCTCAGCTGAATGCTCATGAAAGATCTTGAAATTGCAAACTCTCAGACTGGACCTTTGTATTTATTCCCAGAATGGACAAATTATGTTGCTGGTAATCAATGCACATTTTCATTCTTCCACTCACTACAGGCTTACAAGCCATTCAAGGCAAGAAAGTGAAGGTATCCTATTTATATACATATTGAGCCTTTTGCCTGTATACTAGACTGAAGTGTGGTCATCAATATGCAGATACAGAACGGTAGCAACATTCCCTCATTCTTGACATTAACTGAGGTTAATATGGCAGCTAGGAGGTGAGAAAATAGAAATTTCAGCTTTCATTTGAGCAATCAGATTTGAAAGGCTCTTTTCATCATTCTGTAACGAATGAGATTGTGTGAGATGGAAAATCTAAGAAAAAGGCATGAAACACTTCGCTTGGCTAAAAAGTTCTTTCTCAATGTCACAGTATTGTGACATTAGTCTAGTACCAAGTGATAGAAATTCTTTCGCCTTGCTGATTGCAGAGTTTTATAATTCTTTTTAAAAATAGTCTTGATAAAAATAAACATGGTCTGGATATTTGTTAAGGATCCAAATTAAAACCACAGTCCTTCATTACTAGTCTATCAAATGATCACTTTTAAAAGAAAAAAACAATCCACATCAAAAATTAGCATCAAATTGATATTGAAATTAATACATCAGAACACAGAATTCAGACTTTTGCTTGGCTCCATTTCGTTGTGTTTTCATGCTTTAAAACATTTGCTGAGCCAAATACAGGATTTACATATTTCATTATCCAAGTCATTAGGATACTAGCTTGGGAGAACAAATGAGATAACATAAGTATGATTACAACTTATCAGATAACGCAGCACTAAAAGAGAACAACAGAAAATTTCAGTGCAGCATAGTATCTGCAGCTCCATCTGTGAAGTCTTCAGGTTGTTTGTCTGCATTGAAATATGAAAACAAACAAGGTGTTTGACTTCCAGTCATGTGCTCAACTTCCCTTCTGAGCACATAATTTAGGGACCACATTCTCTGCTGTTGTTTGTCAGTTGGGAGCACTTTACTTTTTCCTTCCCCAAAAATGAACAACTGACTTTTCTGTGAATCAGTGTAGGTATCAAAATGCTGAATACAGACTCCACTGACCCCTTTGAAGGTAACTTGTTAGATACTGAGGGAAAAATACTCATCCCAAAAAACAAAGGGAGAGAAGAAAAGTCCATCTTACTTGTCATGGGTTGACACCCCTTCCTGCTCTTCAGGGTTTTTCTTCCTTTTGGCTCTGTTTCCTTGAGGAAGTGGTTTGCAGCAACAGGTGCTGTAATTTCCTCCAGAACTGGACAGAACCAATCAATTAGCTAATTTGAATATCAGCAGCTCTATTGAGCCACTTAGAGAAGGAGTACGCCCCGTGAATACAGATTAAAAGGAGATGAAGGGGGGGAATTTCTCTCTTGCTCTTCCAGCGAAGACAGAGGTAACAGGGCCCGGCTCAGCCCCTTTGAGGGGGGCTGGGCCGGCCTGGCGGGGCCCAGCTGGGCCCTGCCAACGTGAAGCGATGAGGCCAGGCCGGGCCATGGTCCAGCTCCGCCATGGAGCCATGGCCTTCACCTTCCTCCCCTCGGCCCCAGGGGTGGGGGTCGGACCTACAGCCCCGACCCTGTGCGGGCTTGGGCCTCTCCTGGTGGGCCGGGCTGGGCCCAGCTGCCAGNTCCTTAAAATTCTACCCCCTGCAGCTAAAGGTGAATCCTCGAACACAGTTGTGGCGAAAGCTGTGATCAAGGAAAGGGGACTCTCACATGTCAACAGAAAACCACCCCAGACAGCGGTTGTGCTGTGACGTGGATGCCATAAGAAGATTGTTCTTGTGGAAAAGTTCCATAGCTGAGCAAAAGAGACTTCTCTCACTCAGTGGACTGACATAAGATTGTTATAGAGGGGCAAACTAGCTGAATTGATTTTAAGTTTGTGTCTTTATATTACAGGTGGATGGAGGAGGTGCTGGAGAAAAAGGGGGTTAATTTGCTTTAATTCCTTTTTATTCCATTTTACTTTTAGTTGTAGTAATAAACTTCATTATATTCTTTAAAGTTTTGTGCCTGCTTTGTATTCCTCCCTGTTCTTATCTCACAGAAAAGGGGAAAATGCGAATCAAACCACTATATTACTACAGCTGCTTCTTTGTAATTCAGCTTCAAGTAATGGGAAGACACTTTTGAATGGTGTCTTCTAGTCATACCCATTATAAACTGTGACGTAAATCCGTAATAGGAAAAGATGGTGAGGAAAAATTTCATCAGTGCTGGAGCTGGAGAAGCCTGAGCAGCAGCCATTACTCCTCATATCCAGTTAATAAAATTCCTCTGCATATGAGATTGCCCAGTGTTTCATTGCTTAACGTGTGTTGAAAGACATGTCTACGCCACAGCTTTTGTTAGAAGACACTATGGCCCTGGGAAAATGGGAATCTCTGGGGGTATAAATCACCTGACTGGAGAAGCTAAAGGCCTATGTGGCTTGCAAACCAAGAAACGTAAAGCTTCTGTAAGGCAGCAAGAAAGAACTTTAAAATAAACAAGGTAGCTGTGGCAGAGGTGGAGGTACAATGGCTGCCCTGGTGGATGCTGCAACAGTTTTCCAAATACATGGCTGGTATTAAGTGCATCTTCAAGGTGACAGGTACATTGTGCAGGCCACTGCATAATAGCCAGGGACAACAATTTAGAACCATTTTTACAGAGGCCACACCACCTCAGAAGCTATAGACTGACTGGGAAAAGATGTTTTAAGTTGGTCTTCAAAAATGGCTTTTAAAGCTGTATAACCTTTAACACTTGTTACTGTTAGTGAAGTAAAAGCCTCCATTACAAAGCACTTTAGTTGAGCACTCTAAACTAAATAGCGCAGAACACCTTTTGCTACAAAATACATCATCAGGCTATACAGGCACCTATAACCACAGCTGCACTGTCTGCCAGCCTGCTGCTGCTCTGTGTTGACACATTTAGGGTTGAAATAAAGACTGACCACAACAAGCACACCTTATTTTAAGAAGTTGATTGTTAAGTAGCATCTGCAGCCCTGTGAGTCTCTGATATTTTAATAAACACCACCAACATGGTAGAAGTAAATTGTTACAGGGATCCAGCCATGTAAATGAACTATACTGTGCAGGCGAGCCACGGTGTACCTGGTTTTTCAAGCATTCCCGCGATGTATATCACATGCATAGGTGGTATACTCTGCAGCCTGCCATGTATTACATATATGAAGGAGGTAAATTCCATATACCATGTGGAATTCCTTATACTTCAGCTGGAGAAAAGCCAGACAACATTTTAAAAGGCTTTGGGAATTATAAAGTCACATGTTGAAAGTCTCACTCAAGGTACTGCAGAAAATATATTTGGATGAATTTCCAAGGCTGTGTTGGGGAAGTTGGAAACAGCAGAAAATCAAGTAAGGCTTGTGGCTTATTTACATTCACAGGAAAACTTTAAAAGAAAGAGAGAATTGTCATGCCTTCTGGCACGGGGCAGCCTGTGTCTGTCCTTTAAAAAGATGAGGACAGGAGGCACCAGACAGAAGTCTGGCTGTGAAGAAGAAAAAGAACAACCCAAGCCAAATGGTGCAAAAGAAATTGAAAGCCTAGGAAAAAAAAAAAATCTGTTCTATGACTAGTAAAGGAGATATATAATTTAAAAGGGACAAGCTACATTTAAGGCTCCTCGAGAACAGTAATACAGCAAATCAAGGCTGGATGTCTTTGAAGCATTGAGAAGACTGTGGAGATGACTCCACTTTCCACCATGGCAGTCTGCACCTCTGCGCTTCTTCATAGCCAGGACTAGGGAAGATCAGAGAGATCAGAATATACGTAAAAATTAGGCTCATGTGCAGCAAAGAGAGCTTTTGTTTGATATGCTCCCTGGAAACAGGGACCTGCAAGCCACTTATTATCCATGGCCTGCTGCGTGTGAGGAGAGTGTGGGTGGCACACAGGGTGCGTTGGGGACACACTGAGTTTTTACACCAGGCCAACACTAAATACCTGGTTGACCAGGTGGATATAGGAGGATTCAACATAGCAGGCAGGCAGCCATATCAGCACCATGAAAATTTGTTTCTGGGATAGCTGCTTGAGCTTCTTGTTATCGTGGTGACAGATAACAAGGCTTTTGGCAGTACTTTTGCTTTCAACATCAAACAGTAAGATATAAATTTTGTGGTTCTGTATGTGGATGATGAACAAAACCTATTGAAACCACTGCAGCTTAATCTTAGAAATGACTGTGGTGTGAACGAATACCTGCAGCTCATACAGAGGATTGGCAGCCACAGGAAAGACCACATATGCTGTCAGCCTACACGGAAAAGTTCACCCCTGGCTATAACCTGTTTGCCTGCCTTCAGCCTGTCTTCAGATCAGTATTGTGTTGGTCCCTGTTCCTTGAATAAAAGAGAAAAAATTAGAGCAGAAATATGTTTTTCAAGGGCCTTGACCATTACTGTTAATATGATCGTGTTCAGCAATGTTCGGCAGTGTGCTAGAGAAAAACCAGAGGAGATACAAGCCTTTTGATTAAACGTGAAGATGGACACCAAAGATCTCTCATTATTAATTTTTTTCAACAAACCCCTATGCCAGAGAATCCTTTCTAGGCATGCACCCAAGATGGCACATCCCTGAGTGCACTAACAGATCACTGCTCCAGAAGGTACAGGTCACTTGTCAGATGGTGGGATATCATGCTTCTAAGCCTGCCCTGATAGAAAGGCGGGATGTTGGCCTTGGTCCTTCCTCTTTAGCACTGAATGCCAGTAGCTTTTTCAGTATGTAAATAAATAGATGCTCTGACAGGAAAAAAAAAATCAGTTCTTATACTAAAAGCCTCTTATTTCTATGTATGATCACTGTCTCTTGTTCATCCATAGTATAACACCAAGAAGAGTCTGGCCCCATCTTCTTTACATTCTCCCATCAGGTGTTTATACAGACTTATTACTATTAAGCTTAATCCTGTCCTGGCGGAGCAATCCCAACTTTCTCAGCCTCTCCTCATACAGATAGTCACTAAGATCTTCAGCTAAGTCATCCACAAATTTTATTAAAAATTATTTGTAGAGCAGTTCTGGGGTTCTCTTTTTCTTTATTTTTTTCTTTTTCTTTTTTTTCTTTTATTTTCTTTTTCTTTTTTGCTGTTCTGATACAACAGTTGCCAGCAACTTTAACTAAACATGAGACCGTCAGGCAGAGCAAAAAGTAAACAGCTGGCATTCTCCAGGACTTTTTACAGAGCAATTTTCTCCACAGCTGCTGTGCCTTGTCAGAATAGCAGTGACCAAATGACAGGTGATCCAAAACCATTGGGAAGGCTGTCAATATTTTTAATGACTACTTTCTTGTCATATAGCATCTCTGCATCTTCTGAAGGGACTTGCTTCTACGACACACTTCTTGTTCCTTGCTCTCAGGGATGCTTTGGGGTGCGTCTCTGTCTGTATTTATGCCATAGACCAAGATGGGATCCCTCAGCAACTCAGAATTAATGTTTTCTCTTTGTTTCATTTAGAGTGATGCCTTTAACTTTCATGCACATCACAGATAGCCATAGGACTTCAGTGCTGATGCCACAAACTTGGCAGTAAAGTGCTTGTCTAGGAGCAGCTCACTCATCAGGTCACCTAATCAAGCTGGGGGTGTTTGGTCCCCTAAACAATTCATTAAAATCTCAGAGGCTGTCTCGTGATAAAATCGGTAACATTGGAGGGCACCTAAGATGTCATAAAGCCCTAAGCCTATGTATGCAGCAGCAAAGCAAGTTACAAAGATGTTAGTGCTGTGTTCTAGGGTCACACCTCTTTTGACACGTTGCCATGCACATCCTCATTAACAAAACCACAAGTGAACACAGCGTAAGACAGAGGAAAGAGGCAGTCATATCATTGTCTTGGTTCCAGCCAGGACAGGGTTGATTTGTGCAGTAGCCAGGAGGAACCATGGCAGAGACCCAGAGGTTCTTCTGTACTACCTCACATCATTCCCTGGCTGGGGGGAAAGGGATCTCTTCTGGGTCAGTGCCAGGTGGCAGAGGGAGTGGTCAGGTACTGTTTTTATGT
Organism: Mystacornis crossleyi; assembly: GCA_013400655.1. Lineage (NCBI taxonomy): Eukaryota > Metazoa > Chordata > Aves > Passeriformes > Timaliidae > Mystacornis > Mystacornis crossleyi. The sequence continues at coordinate 36,654 of VYZQ01006503.1, read as the reverse complement.
GAATCCTTCACCTCTTTCTTGTACCCTCTGTCATTCATAGTGTGGCTGTTGCTGTTTATTTTCTTATCTCATGGCTGTTTCCAGTAAACCGTTCTTATCTCAACCCATGATCTTCACCTTTCGTGCCTCCAATTCTCCTTTCCAGCCCTCCAAGGGTGAGAGGATGGAGGGAGGGAGTGAGGGAGAAGGACATGGTTTGGAGTGCTTTCAGTAGGAACACTAAACTGGAGAATACCATTCCTAAACAGTAACAACTCATCTGGTTCTTTCCCCACTGGTTGTGATAGTGTTTACTTTCACCAGCCCAAAATGCCATCAGGGTAGCAGAACTCCCAGAAATAACCTAGGGATGTCCAAAACAGTACTGTTCTGTTGATGAAGTGATGATGACTAGTAAAATCTAAATAATGTATCTTCTGACCAGTCTGCTCCACCATACAGAGAAAAGGCACAGGTCCCTCTGCCCAGAGGCACACCCCCAGGCATCAGCAGCAGTGGCAACTCAGCTCTTTTTGAAGGTCACACATCTCCTTACTAGCTGAGTGACCTGCCAGGAATTTGTCAGGGACTAATTTGTGAAGGCACTAGTAGTCCCTAATTACTCCAACCATATCCACAGCCTTTTTTCACGCCCATAGCCCAGGGGCTCCCTTTAAGCTCAGTTCTGGGCCCTCAGCCCCTTCCTTAGCTATGTACTAAGTGTGCCTGTCCCTAGCCTTAGTTCTGGAGTGTTGTTTGTCTTTCCTGGCTTGACCTTGGACCTGTCTTGTTAACTTTGCCTATGCCTGTTGCTCAGAACACAGGCTTGTGCCTGCTCAGGTCAGTGGTCCTGTCGATCACTACTTTTTGATGGACAATAGTCTTCTGACTAGATCTGCTGCAGTCACCCCAAAATGCACACAAACCCATGAGAGAAATATAAAAAAAATGTTAAATCCAATTACCAACCAAAACCCAGCTCTGTGTCTTTCAGTATCTACATATGGTGGTTGTTGTTTGGAGGTGGAGTTGTTTGGAGACAGCAGGCACAAAGTGTAGGAGAGTGCAGCAGTATTTTTAGCTGTTCTCCAACAAAACAGTTTGTGCAGCAAATGTGGTTTATGGATGTCGGAGCATTGTGCTTGCAGGGGATTTCCATTAAAATCAAAATGAGATGCTATTTCATACTGGCCAGCAGCAGTGAGATGGCTGATGCCCTATAAAAAACAGCCTTATGGGCAAGTATAGAAGCTAGTCATAATATGCATTAAATGCATGTGGTATAGTAATTTAGGAAAAGACTGGGAATATGGGAACCTATTAACTGATAAGATAGAATTCATGTTGGGGGCAAAAAGAGCCAATATGGTGATCAAGGATTGTATGAGACTAAGTTCATTTTCTACAGGGTGTTTGTTAGAAATGTACATGAGCCACTTGAAATGAGAAAGGGCACCATAACGTCACTGAGCACCTTTCTCCTCAAATTTTATTTTGAAATGTCCCTTTATACTTTCACCCATTAGCACTACAGTCTTAGGCATGAGAAATACAAACAAGAATGTGCAGATGCAGAGGGCAGCATTGCTTTCCATCCAGCAGTCTACTCACACATTTTCATCACCATCTCTCTCATAATGTGGGAGGTGATCCTCACCACTCTCTTACTCCTGTAGCCTCTCAGAAGTTTCATTTCTTGTGGGAGACAAGTCATCTCTCACACGTCAAAAATTTTCTCCTTCACTGCTATGGACTGTTCCAACAACTGCTTTTTCTCATCAGACAGCAATCACTGGGCTGTATCTGATCCTGATTACCCTCACCAAACCTGATCCCGGCTTGCAGACTGGCTTACTGTCTCCACCTGACCCATTTGACTTGACCCCTGGACCTGACTCATCTTGTCATCTGGACTCACAGTTCAACCTGGTTTCCACCTCTACGGCTGCCTTGTTCCTCTTGCTCAGATAGTGCAGGTGTGATTAGCACCAACCCTGCTGATCCCATTGTCTTGCTCGACTCATCCTCCCTGAGAAAGAAGCTTGTCATCGCTGTTCCCTGACACACATAATATTCATGTTGAGGAATAGATTGTATAAATTTGGTTTTAAACAGTGTTTTTAAAAAGGGGAGGAGGAGGAGTGACACTCACAGGTCTAGGACTGCAGTACTTGGGAATGGCTGCTTAGTTTCATGAATTAAAAATATCTAAAGATTCTAGGAAATGGGTGCTGGGGCTGAGGACTTCCATGCACATGGGTTAGGGCACCATATTTTTATGCCCTTACCCTTACAGGCACTTGGCAGGTAGAGCTACCTGTTTTATTGACAGCCTTAAACATGTTTGTACAATGAATGACAAACCTCACAAAAATGTCTTGGCCCAAAATCCTTCCTGACACCTTAGCCCTGATGACCACTGTGTAAAAGGAGAAAATCATTCCAGGGATATTAGACATGAGGACAGCCCACCACCATTTTTCCCTTCACACAAGGTGATGACATAGATTAACACACAGCAGAAACTCCAACAAGGGAATATTATTTTGTGTGCCTTTCCAGTTCATGGACCAGCCCACCAGTCATGTAGAACTGCTCTACCACTCAGGGAGTTCTGGAGCTGTCAGATCTATCACTGCTGTGAGACTGGCAGCAAAACCAATATTAGTGTTCCTGCTACTTGTCAATAATCTTAGAATTGAGGATAGACTGCATAAAGTATTCTCAAAGCTTTTACAACGCTAGAAGTCAAACACAGGGTGGATAAAAAAAGCACCCTATCAGTATGCAGATTAGTGACCCTTTTTTAAAATGTATCCACATTCACAGTGCTTAGATTTATTAGGGGGCATTATATAAAATTGTGCATGCTGACAACTTCAGGACAGAACCAATCATAGACTCCATGCTCAAAGATTTGATGTATTCCCCCTACCCCAACCACTTTATAAGCATTGAAACAGTGCCTGACCAAATCTGTATTCTTTTAACTGTTCTTTCTGTTGCCTAGCCCTAAATTTCTGAACTGCTAATTCCCACTGACACATATATGCCCTACCAACCATGAGCTGTACTCCCTCCTTCTCTCCTGTATTTTAAGTGAACAGCGAAGCTGGAGTGTATCTGATGGGTCCTTAAGTAACCACCAGAGTACGACAGGATCATAAGAAAAACAAGATCCAAAAGAGAAATGTGGTGGGATGTGGGAATCCATTAACCACTACACTCTGGGCTCAAACTTCCAACCTGTTCTTTATCTCTCAAGACTGTGGGAGAGAGTATTGAGAGCTTTCCTGAAGTTGTGAGAGATGACATTCGCTGATTTCCCCTCCCCAGTTCCACAAATGCAGTCATTCAATTGCAGCAGGCAAGCTGTGGGTAAAGTATAACTAACGTTTGGTAACTAACTCCATGCTCACTGTTTCCAGTGATCTCCGTGTTTGGGGAAGTTCCAAGGTGACTCATTCCATGACTTTTAGAGAACCAAACTGAGGTTCTGGTTCTCTGAGTTGACTTTTTGGGTATTTTTGAAGTTGGCTGCAACTTTTCTTCAGTTATATCAGGAATCTGCCCTGATGTCCCGAGCCTTCAAAACTGTGGAGCATGTTCATGCATAGACAGTTGTCTTGGTATCCTCAGATAGAGCCCATTAGGGCCCCCTGGACTTGTGGAAGCTGAGTTCTCACATAGAATCCCTGACTCAATCCTCACCTAATACTGGAAGTTCCTCTCCTCCTTAACCTCTTTCACTAAGCATAGAGGACTGGCAGACATTGTTGGTGAAAAGTGAGGCTTCGAGTACCTCAGCCTGTGTCTATTTTATTAAAAGCACTAATAAGCAATTTAAAAGCACCACTAAGCAACTAGGCCATGTCTTGTCACTAAAGTAGGACTAGAAGTTCATGGTACCCTTGATGTCCTTCACCAGTTTCAACAGCATGAGCTTTTACTTTTCTAAACCATCCCTGCATTCCTGGGTAATATTTCAAAAGCCATCCTTTGTACCCTGTAGCTGCTTCTTCTCCCTACAGATGTTTTTAGTGCTGCAGCCTCCAACTCAGCCTGGTCCTTCTGCTGGTGTTTAATGATTGTCAAATAGAGGGGAAGAATGATTTTCTTCAGCCTACCAGCTCCTCTCCAGAGGAGCTCCTCTCCTCTCCCAGAAACCACAGACTGCTGGTCTTTGCCACAGCACTGATGATGTTGCACTTGTGTTACCAGCTTTGCCAAGCTTCTGCCCAGCCAGTGGGAGCCCAAACTCCCTTGTTCCATGGGATAATGCTTTTCCGGTGGCAGGGACCCGCCTTTACCTGTGCAGCTGATGAGGTTCCTGTTAACCCATTCCCCCAGCATCAGGGCAGCCTGCCCTGCAGCATAGCACCTGAGCTCCNGAGTCATGTGGCAAGGCATTGTTGGGCCCATTAACAGAAGATAGTCCGGAGGGAGGAGGCAGGGAGCACTGCCCCACCTGGTCTCAACAGCTCATGAAGATGGTGATAGAATATTTTTGGGCACATCTTACACTGTAACCTAGGACACTGGGTATCATTCAGCAGCTTCCTGGGAGTGCCATTTGTCTCATCATCAGAGGATAGTTGAGGTTGGAGGAGGAGACAGAGGTTCGTACAGTCAAACCTCCTGCTCAAAGTGGGACAGCCATAAGACCAGGCTGCATTGCCGAGAGTTCTATCTGAGCTCCAACATAACCTCAAAACCCTCCAAGGATGGAAGCAGCAGAACCTTTCTGAGATACATGTTCCACCTGCTTTTTGTCCTCATGGTGAAAAAGCTTTTCCTTCTATCCAGCTCTCTCCTTTTAGGGGTACTATTTTTAATGAAGCTTTCCTGTATTCAAGTCAAGTGTAAGCCTTATTGTGATTGTAAACAACATTGTAACTGGACTAATAAAAGGAAGAAAGAGCAGGCAAAAACAGCTGAGCATGCTGCCCAAGGCTGCCTTGGGACTACAGCAAATCTGCAAGTTGGGTCTATGGGTGTGAGAAGAGGGAGAAGGAGGGTATTTGCCATGGTAGTTCCCCCACTGGGTGGAAACAGCTCTTCAGATTAGCCACAAAAGTTGCTTCCAAGAGCGCAGAGGTGAACCTTTGCTATGTGGCCAAGATACAAAACACGAGTTTTGGTGGTTCAGCAGTGTCCTGCGTGCTCCAGCTGGAAAGGAGCTGGTTGGAGTCCCTGGGCATGGACAGTCATGTCAGTCTGCTTAGGAAGACAAGCATCTGAGCATCTTTACAGATGCTGCATTATCATTTCTCAGGAGGCTGTGCTCTAATCTGTGAGGTAGCTGGTTTTGGTTTATCCATAATCCCCACAGCTGCTGCTATGACTGCTGTGGTTGCCATGGGAGACTGTCATTTGAGGAGATGGTAGCTCTCCACCACCCACAAAAGCAGGTGCCAAGTTTCTGCATATGTTGTCCACTGTGACCAAGCATCTGTGTGTTAGAAAGGCTTTGTGTGCTACCCCAAAAACAAGTGTAGAAACTCCATTCAGTGCTCACTGGAGGTCTCTTCTGGCCTGTAACCCAGTGAAGGTTGGGGATGCAACAGCAGGTGGAAAATCACTGATAATCTCTATCTCTAGACTTCATACTGCCACTTCACGTATACTTGGGAAGATTCATCTGATGCTACACACACCTTCACCCCCCCATATACACACACTTCTGGTCCACCTTCCCACGCAGGGTCCTCAAAGCGAGGATCTTCACTTCTCCAGGATCCCACATAGCTCTAAGCTGTTTCTCTTGTCAAAGGCTTAAAAAAAAAAACCCTCTGAGAATAGGTTTTTCACAACTCAATGCAAAGGGTGTTTTTGTCATGGCATGCAGAGCTACATGGGAGTGCAAGACCTAATGGGAAAGAGATGGATGAGTGAAGCAGAGGGAATTTTGCCAAGATGGCATGATGTCATTAATCCTGGGAGCTAGGCACATTTCCTGGCCCAAACCATGTCTGGGTATATTTTTAGTCACACTTTAATTCGCTAGTATAGGCATAGCCTGAGTGTCTGTCCTTGCAAAATTATTTATATTCCCAGCAGGAATCAGTAGAGGGACTTACTCCATTCAATATGTTTATACCAATTTCGAGAAAGAAATACACAATGAAATCTCTGAGTTTTTGAATAATACTAAACTCTTCAGAAGTTCAGAGACTGATAGAAGCGTTTGGTTTGCTCCTGATTGCCCCAAAATGGCCACCAGGGGCTGTATCTTGAAGGGAGGGGACTTCAAATCCCAAAGCCCTGCACTTGCTGCTGTTCATCCCAAGCTCACTGGGTGCTGTCTTGTCCAACTGTAGGGACTGGCCCGCTTGACACCAAGATTCATCCTCTGCACGTTCAATGTCACCAGGGACAACCACAGACTGATGCTGTTCATGGAATCACCACATCACCTAGAGAGGTTTGTCCATGAGCCCCTTTCCTCTCCACTTTTCCCAGTCAAAATGGCATGGATGTTCACTTACTCTGTTTTATGAAGTTGCCTTGGAGTTCCTTGCAATTTAAACAGTCTTTGAATACCAAAATGCATCACTTGCAAACTTTCACTGTGCACTGCCATTCTAATGAAAGTGATGAAGATGATGGACAAATCTTAGATCCTGGTCTAGTAACAACCCCTGGGATGTCACTGTTGATACTTCTCTGTCCTGGAAAATGACCATCAACCCTGCTTTTATCTTTCTTATTCTTTAAAAGAGGTTTCAAGCCAAAAGAGGACCTTCTTGTCATCTTGCCAAACCTGTAGCATGGTCATCTCTGTCTGTATGGGTATCTCATAATCCATGTATCCCCTACAGAGCCTTAAAGAAACACTCTTAAAGCAAACCATCAGAGCAGTGTTAGGTTTTAGGTAGCATTCAGAGAGACAGAGAGAATGGAGTGCTGTATCCCTTCTTTATCCTCCAGTGCCAGGGCAGTTGCTATCAGTGACAGAGCACCCTGTACCAAGTGCTTGCTTTGCCAAAGGTGCAAACCAAAAGCTGGCATGTCCCAGCGTGCCCTGCTAGTCCTGGCTGTGTGAAGAAGGCAGTGAGCAGTTCTCTGAAATCTCATGGATGTAGTGTGTGTAAGGAGCAGTGTCCCACTCTGTTCCAAACTGCATTTAAATGTAATGAGTAGCCTCCAGTGAAGGACAGAGAACATGGTTCCATATGAATTGACAACTAAATAAACACTTAATGAGGTACACCACGATTGACTGCTCTATACATCTGTGACCACATTCGAGTCAGCACAATTAAATGTCTTTTAGAGAAAGTGCTCAAAACACTACATCCCAGAGCATCATGTACCATCCTCCTCTTGACACCATGCCATGAGTCTGTGAGACAGGAGCTTATCCTGGAAAACAAGAGGGCTTGATGAAGGTCCATCTCTGAAACAGGCAAAGAATCATTTGTACTTTAGTTATCCCAAAGCAGTGCCGGGGAGCAGCATGAGTGGGACTGCTCAGAGAGAGGGAATAAACCAGAAAGTGAAGGCGGCCGCAGCCCAGGCAGCGTCCTCACCAGTAAGGCACAGTCCCACAGGACCTGCACGCAGTGGACAGGGCAGGATGCTGGCAATGGGCTCTATGAGCAGCCCCAGGAAAAGGAAAGCCATCAGTCAGGTTTGGGGGTCCACTTAGGACTGGCAGGGCCACAGGCAGAAGTGGAAATAGTGTTGCCTGATGCATATGTCCATGGTCTGTTCTGAGGAGGAGCAGGAGACCATTATGTCCATGACACAGCTCAGGCAAGAACTGAGGACCAAGCTTCAGCTTAAATGAGGGCCTGGGTGCCCTGGTCAAACAGGTGAATGGAGTCCCTGGGTGAGGCTGGCAGGGACCATTAAAGCCTGTTGGAGCTCTCAGGGTCTTGAACATCCAAAATATCAGATCTTCCTGTAGCAATGAGAGCACTGTTTCCTCTTCAGGCTTAGGTAACATTTTCAGACAAAACTATTCTAACACAAATTTTTGGCTCTGTTGAGGTCTTTTACATATGCATATTTTAGCAAGTGAGCTATTTAAAATCATCTTCAAAACTACTCAGTTCTGCCCTAAATACAGACAGAAGGCTTGGAGGATGATAGGGTTACCACAAAATTAGCTTGTTTAAATTCAATGAATTTTGACCATGGCTCTTTAGATGCTGGGAACCGTTAGTAAGTGGGTCTACGTCCCTCATACTTCAGGCTTGTTTCTTTTTAGAGGAGATCTTATCTACTCTTTTGTTAAATCTTCCAATCAGATTGGAAGTTGGAGGTGATTTTTTGCATCTCAGTCCCAAATACTTGAAAATTGAAGTATTAATTTTCCATTCTCTAGGGCTGTACAGACAGCAACTGGATAATGAAAAAACAAGTATTGCTTCTGACTTAAATGTCCAGGCATACATATCACCCACAAGGAAGCCTGGGGCTAAGTGCAGGAAGGCAAAGTTATTTGTCTTACTTCAGGGACACACAAACAAACCCACTGTGATTTATTACTACTGACAAATTAAATGGAATAGGTAGGGAATATCCATTCAAGAGGTACTAACAAGTGCAGGAGCAATACACCAATGTGTGAATAATACAAATGGTCTATCAAAATTGACTGCATGATGTAAAGGCAATTTGTTATTCGATACAGTTTAAAAACCCAGATATATTTTCCTTTTTTTCACAGAAACTTTTGCAGAGTGAAGTGTACAAAAATCAGCAAAGAAAAAAGTTTTTGTCCTAATTTTTGTAATCTACATTTTCAGTGACTTCTGTCAAGCAATCCCAATTTTAGCCAAAAAAATGTTTACTTTTTCAAAACCAGAACAATGAACTCCATTGAATGATTTCTCTACTAGTTCTTCACTGCCAGTATACTGTGAGTACTTCCTGCAGGTATTTCATGTCTGTTCACATTTTTCATCTTTATTATCCTAATTTCTTTCTTCTATAGATGTGTACTTTGAAAAATTCACAAGCCCTGGGTGATGCTTTCAAAAATATTTTTAATGGCTTATTTGGTTCTTCAACATTTCTACCTGCCTATATCTGAAATCACCACAGTATATTATTGCCTTTAGAATACACTTTTTTTGTCTGGTAAATTTGGTGATTTTTATCCTTTTATACATCTATTTTTCCTTTTCTAGCACACTCTAGCTGACATGTTGATCAAATAAACTCTCTTCCTAATGTTTTTTCGTGAAAGATGATGACAGAGAAGCAAAGGCACCTGAGAATCTGGACTTACAAAGTTAATTCTTGTTCCAAAGACTGGTTCCAGTCAAGCCAGCTATGCACAGAAGCTCTAGACATCATCAAAGGCCACAAGCAGTAAGGCTACGTGCAATGCTATCTAGACTTTCAGTACAGAAACTGGATGCAAAGAACCACCTGAGCTTGGACACACCACTGATTTGTTGTGTTTGATCCCTTTTATTTCTTCTTCCACCTATATTACCTCTGCCCTCTGATACCAGGCCCCACCATCCCAAATTCTATGGGCCTGCCTGTGATGCTTAAGCCTTAGACTTGCTGCACTCTCAAACGACGAGGGAAAATTTCCAGGTGATATCACCCAGACATCAATGGAAGGAATAAGGAATTGCAGTGTAAAGCTTGAAAACCAAGATATTCATGCAAAATCTACACATCAAATTACAGAATGCACAATAAATTTTTCATCTGTTTTAAGCCTTCCTGTACCTGATGATGATTTTTTCCATGCAAAGCTCTGAATGCTACTTAGGCAACCAGGAGACTTGAGATTCAAAGTCCTATATCTTCAAATTCTCAAGTGTTTGGCTGGATTTTGGGAACATGATGAATCCCTTATTCCCCCCAGTTAAAACAGAAGAGAGATCTCCCTCCTTTCTGGGTGGGGTAAATATCACCCCCTCTTGCCTTGTCCCCAGTCACTGTTTACAGTACCAGTGAATCTATTTTAAATGGCTATCCACTGTAACCCACAGCAGATACAATCCTGATCCAAGCACTAGTTCTGCACAGCAGCTATGAAACTGTACAAGAGATGTTAGTCAGGATGGGATTGTCATGATGGAATTCAATTCCTCTGGTTTGCAGTTTTCCTTGCTATTTATTTTTAAGGAGAATAACTCCTGAAAAATGGAACTCAGCTTTTCTTGCTACTTGTACCATCTGGAAATACCACTAGATCTTTACTCCTTTTTAGCTCAATAGAGTTCATTTGCAGGTTTTTACCACCACCACCACCCCCCCCCCCATAAGGAGAAGGATGTGATCACTGTAGCTGTGTCTTGAGGACAAAAACCTTCATAGGAAGTGACTGCAATGTTAAAACTTTGTCACGTTTGATTTGGGCAACACTTGACTTCTTTTGTGTACAATAAATCTGGAATTCAGCAGTAAGACACAAAAATTAACACTCAAAAATGCCTCATTACTGAGTTCTGGTTTGTTGGAAAAGACATCCTTCAGGATGCACAACTAGTAAATCCCTGGATAAATTACTAAGTCTTGAGGTTTTACAGGGTGCCGGTTCAGCGTATTCTCGGTTTGTACAAAACTTTATGTCAGAATGTATACAGGGAACAAAATACAGCATGAAATTAGACAAGCTTAACTCTGGTCACTATTAATCTGTAGCTTGTCATGACAAATGACGCCTGCAGTCATGGAAGTTGGAAAATTATTTGTAGATACACGGGTGCCTGGCATGTACACTGGAGAGTGACTGAAGTAAATCAGCAGTTCTTTTTTCTGTTCTGCCATCTTTCCTCACTGCAGAGCAAACTCAAAAGCTTGTTGTGGTCCTTAATAAGAAGCAGAATGTTTTAAGATTGAATGGTACAGTTTTTCATTTCCCTGCTATTTAAAATGTTTATTACTATACAGTTTTTTATCTCCATCTGAATTTAAATGTACAATCTCTCAGCTGTCCATTAAAATCTTTCTTTACTGCTAGCTTATTATATATAATCTCTTCCATTTATGTCATCTTCATAACTAATAGCATACATTTGGAATCCCTCAGGAAATTTAGAGAGTGTCAGAGTAGACACTGTTAAATATTGTCCTCAAAATGAACTGCAGCTTCTGATCAGACCTAAGGAACAATTTGTCCCTTATGAATAAATAATAAAGAAAGGTGGGCAAAGTCAACTTCTGAGCATTTTCTGTTTGTGAGCTGAACAGTTGGACTATACAAACTTGATAAAGTCATGGTTTAATAAAGTCACACCAGCTGTAGTAAATTATTTGGGAGATACACAAACCAGAAAATTGAATAGTAAACGGAAACATATTCTAGTTTCAAATTCCTTAATTTTGGTTTCTCCTGAACTGTGGTAAATGCACAAGTTCATGTCTACTTTACATTCATATAAAACTCCAAGTTTAGTCTGGGGTCTGGTTCCAACTCATTAGAGGTATTTTTATCAGATTTGCAATCATTTGACATAAAATCCATAGAGATTTATTCATGATGTTGTAATTTCCTTTCTTATTTTCCTAAATATAACTGCAAATTCTCCATATGTATTGAATTTTAGAAGGAAAAAGTTGATTTCTATTTTGTTTTTTGATTGATAACCTTCATGAAGGAAAATATGATTTGAGTCTATTTTAAGGTGTCTTCAGGCTTCATAGTCTCTAAAGCTACCTCCTCCTCAGGCTTCCTAAGGTCAGCAATGTAAGAGCCTTCATTTTATAGCCACCATTTGTCAAACTGATAATTTTCAAATAGACAAACAGTTGGTAATAGCTTATTCCAGAAACAGATTGCCAAAACTACTGATGCACACACAAACCATTGCTGAAACCTCTCTGCTGTTGGTGTTCGCGTTTTTGCATGGTGTTTGTTACCCACAGCATGTCACTGGAGGGCCCGTGTGGCACCAGGAGTGGGTTAAGCAGGACACAGCACAGATGTGGAAGATAAAGCCTCTGCTTCAAAGTCATAGAAACACAGAATCATTACGGATGGAAACGACCTCTAACATCATCAAATCCAACCATTAACTCGTCATTACCTAGTCCACCTCTAAAAGACGTCTGCAAGTGCCATATCTGCGCGTCCTTAGAAAAAACATTCAGTGATGGTGAATCCACCACTCCCCTGGGAAGCCTGTTACAGTGCCTGGCCACCATTTCAATGAAGAAAAGGTCCAACCCAGTGATATGCTCTGCCCAGGCAGGGCAGAGAGTGGTAGGAATGGCCCTTTCCAACACTCTTTCAACAGGCTTTTGTTGCACTTGAACTGGTTTTTTGCTAGCTTTGGAAATTTAAGCCTCTAGGTTTCGTATCATAGAGCAGTGAACAGATTTGGAGCCCCCTGTTATAACCTCCTTGTCTCTGCTAGGCTGTAAAGTTCCATGGTAGGTGAATAGAATTCTACAATGGAAGAATGGCATAATTTTTCAAAAAATTCCCGTTTGGTTTCTACTTGGACCATTACTGGGTGCTGAGCCAATGTCTTTATGGAATCATTTAGCATAACCCCACCATCTTGCCCCTGAGTTGTGCAGATCAGCCCTGAGCATGCCAGTTTACAACTACACGATGTCTATCATCCCCCAAAGCCCATTGCTTTCCACTTGCCTCTGCTGAATTACATCTGGGTAAGCTTATCACAAGACTGAGTGTTTTGGAAATGTCCTTCAATTCTTTACAGCCTGCTCTAAACCTTACTGCTATGAGTAACTGTGCACTATCTGCAATTTTCTTAACCCATTGTGCATCTCCTTTCCTGGTGAGCAGCACTCGCAGGCAGAATGGTGATCTCTCTTTAGCCAGACCCAATCAATCATGCACTCTCTGTTACCTTTGTGACCAGTTATGGACTGGTGAATGGACCTGCTGTCCTATGCCATAGTGTCCTCTAAAGCTCCGGCACGGGACTTTGTCCAAAGACACTGATCTGTTCCACTTATTTGCCCATACACTGGAAGCCCTGATGGACCAGGTGCCCCGGGATGGACGACCCTGCCGACAAGGCTTGTGTCATGTAGGGAGAAGCCTACTCGAGCACCGGAGCAAACGCAGAAGTTAAGGAATGCTGGCAGCAGCAGCAGCAGCAGCTGATATCAGCAACAAACACAGTAATGAGCTGCTGGCTGCTGCAAAGTGNGATGGACCAGTTGCCCCGGGATGGACGACCCTGCCGACAAGGCTTGTGTCATGTAGGGAGAAGCCTACTCGAGCACCGGAGCAAACGCAGAAGTTAAGGAATGCTGGCAGCAGCAGCAGCAGCAGCTGATATCAGCAACAAACACAGTAATGAGCTGCTGGCTGCTGCAAAGTGAGGCACAGGAATGCTGAGCACAACAAGCACTGCAGACCAGTGAAAAATTAGTGTACAAAATCCTCAGGGCACCCACTGGGGCATGGGTCTCTATAAGAGACCACCTACAGGAACACCCTACAGGAACAAGGCCAGTTGTTCATAGAGGGCCACTCATTGGGAATAGAACTAAATAATTTTGACAGAAGCCAGCCTCTAACAAAGGATCACTATCACATGATATGACAAAAATTATGCATACAAGTATGCATGTATGCATATGTTTATAAAACTACAACAGTATGTAG
>VYZQ01006500.1:46645-57565 GCA_013400655.1 Mystacornis crossleyi | reverse complement strand
AGAGATATACATAATTCTGACTGGTTCTGGGTCAGAAAAGTGGATAAATCCTTAAATCTACCATGCTGTGTATAGTAACTATATGTGAAAAGACATTGCAAACATTCTTGTATCAATTTTTCCTTAATATGTTTTGAAACACCTTCTGTTTTGGGTGTCTGTCTTTAAAGTTTGGTGGGGCATGGGGGAAAAGTGAAATGCTGCAAGTGTTATTCAGTTATTATTATTATATTTTTCTAGGCTTTGGTTTCAAAAAAATTCTATAGAGCTGACAGGTGGGAACTGCCAAGGGAGCCTGTCCCTGTGATGGAGACGTGGCTTGCCAGTCCCTGTTTTTTGTGGGCATTACTGTCTCCTTGGTTAAATCCAGAAGTTTATGCTCACTGTGCTTGCCTCAGCCTAGGTTTGTCAAGAATTGTTCCTTCTGTTTAGCTCCGGATATAGCCCCATAACATGTGGCCTGTCCTGTGTTTACTTCTTAATTTGGTACTGCTTTCATAAGGTCAAGTGTTTTTCTAGAATTATCATTTACTCTGGTTGCCAAAGATTGTGTGATGCTGAAAAATCCCCCAGTGAGGAAAAGCCCAGGTGCTGTAGTACAGGCATGTATGTGTTGTCAGGGGCTGGTGGGCCTGGCTGCATCTGTTCTGAGATCTGCAGAACAAGCCAAAGGTGACGGCCTCTCAGTCTGGGGGATGCTGAGTTGTCTCACAGGTTGAATGCAAAATTAGCCAGAGGACCAGTGTGGGTACTGGTACTGAGCAGAACCCAGTNCATCTGCCTGGTTTTGGAGGGACTGGGCCATCTGGGATCATCAGTTTTAGCTAAGGCACAAGCTTCACTTGAATTGTCCTTGTGTTGCACTCCTTCATGCTCCTGTGGCAGGGAAGATAAAGTTATCTCCCAAGAAAGCCACCTCAGGTCTAGTGGGACCTCAGCTACCAAAATCATTTGGATTGTTTCAGCTACAAAGATTATAAGCCAACCTTTGGATTTGGGTAGTTGCTTGCATGTGACCTGTTACTCAGCTGATGAGTCTGTAGGAACTCAAATTGGCTTTGCAGAGCACCAGTTTTGACTGGGCAGCTTCCAGGAAGGGTTGACAAGGAATGCCTGGTCACTGAACCTCTCTGTTTCCATGGTGTTGCCTCACAAAACAGTTGATGCTTGGCCAACTTGTGGTTTCTAAATTTAGAGTACCTAAATCACACAACTAGAACATTCTGTTGCATCTTTCAGTCTCACGACTGCTAATGAAAGCTGAGGTGGTGTAGGTACCACACCGTACAATGCTGTTGGGATATATCTTAATTCCGTTTCAGTTACAGGGTGAAAAATGTGTTAAAAGTGTAATGCTAGCCATCACAGTTGTTGAAAGAGTCACTGTTGGATGGAGTGACAAAGGTGAAGATGTAAAACCGGAAAGGCCCCAAAGCACGAAGTAACCCCTTTGGTGTTCAAAAGTCTGGAAACTTTCTCTTGTGACTGTACACCATGCAAAAAATGTATGGCTGACGATAATGGCTTTCTTTAAATTTGTTGAGCGCTTGCTTTGGTCATCAGAGAATTGAGTCAATAGGCAGTTTTGAAAAACTGAATGGTGCTTCTGTATTTGATTTGAGATGTAGGTGCATGTTCTCATGTCATGTATAAAGACAAGCTATCTCTGCAGAATGCAGCTGCTAAAGATTAACTGAACTGGCCACTGGATGCCAATATTGCTCTGCAGAAACCAGTTAGTGGAGAGTTGTTTGGTTTTTTTTATTATTAACATTGCAACAGCTGCTCCAATGCCAGAAGCGTTTTATCAGTTGTTTTCTAAACTGGGATAAAGTACTGATAAAAAATGTGGGTAAAGTACTAGGATTAAACATACACTTCTTTTTACTTACTTGAGAGGCTGAATACAGAAGGGTTGTTGATTTATATTTGACCTGTATTAAAGTACCTGAGATTTTAGAATCACCCACAGCAGCATACTCTGTAATGGAAATAACATCATCTTTCCAGTTGGCCCTTTTAAAATTTCAATAATCTGTCCTGCTGGTCTTTGTTACTTTGAAATATCTTGCAGAAGGGAATTTCCTTTGCTAACTCAATATAGACAAAATCAGAACTGAAATCCTTATACTGGCTGAACAAATCCATGACATCTGTGGCAATTTTAAAAATCCTGTAGCTGTGGGCAGAATTCCAGGAAGTGTAGGACTTCTGAATTTGAAGACAGTGGTTTATGTCCTCTGTCCTTATGTCTAGGAGGTCATACTTGATGACACAGTGGAGAGAGAACTTTATCCATTGTTAAAATATTTGTCAGTGAGATGCTTCTAGTCTTCAAATGGCTGTCAGAGGCTTAATTGAGGGTTTGCATTCTTTACTGTTTTGTTTGGTTGTTTTGTTTTTTTAAAGAGATATCTTGTTCTTTAGAGGGCTTAGAAATTTAAAAGTTGCCAACTTGGTCACTATTTCCACAAAAATTAGTGTGCAGAATACTCAAAGGAGCACAGTGCTGTTCAACCTCCTGATTCATTCAACAGGGAAACATTGGATTTGGCAAACCTAACTGCCATATTGAAACACTTGAGTGGGAAAATATACTTTGTCTGTTTCATGTCAGTCCAACATGCCATCTCGTGTGCTGGAGCTAGCATGAAAAATCATTACATCCCAGAGATGCAGCCTCTGGGTAAAAGTCATCAATGGATGAAATGGTAACGGTGCTTCATTATTCAGCCTTAGCCTTTCCCTTTAAGTATGCCTTAGAGATAGTCCTAACCTGGAAGGAGCTGGCTTTAGTACTATGAGAGAAGAAAATGACTTCTTCAAAGTTTTATTAGCTGATATGGAAAAATGTAAAAGACTTTCTCTAAGATTCTTCTGTAAGAGAAGTGAGAAGCTGTTTAATAGTATGGTCCATTTGTTGTATTTTAAAGGAAGGGTTATAAAAAGAAGCTTGTGAGGCACTAGTCTGACTTTAATTAGGGTTACTGTGCTGCTTGGCTGCCTGTCTGTGTATCACAGATGGCTGGCAGGGATTCAGAGGTTGAAGAAGCTGGATGTCTCAAAGATTGTTCTGTTCATCAGCCATGTACTCTGACTTCTGTTCCCATTGGTCTTAATGTGTAGTGCTCACTGTAACTCACTCTGATGGGTCTTAAGGACGTTCCCCTCTGGGACACGTGGCGGCCGAGGTTCATGGCCAGCTCAGAGATGGCAAGACTCAGAGATAGCTCCCTGGACATGATCCCACCTTGTTCTTTAACTCTAGCTCAGGCAGTAGGAGCCACAAGTTCCCACCAGCTGGGCTGTGGTGACCTGCTCACAACAGGTTGAGCCCAGAGTCTGCAGAAACTGGGAGTGGTGCGGGCAGAGTCCTGTGCGGGGCAAAGCAGTAGGAGAGCTCTGGGGACAAAATTTGAGGAGCAGTAGTGATTATCCTAAGACAAATTACTTGTCAGTAGAATTGTCTTGTTTAAAGTTTAGGGCTTGGCATGCTTCGAAGACCCTGGACTTGAGGGGAGGTTAACAAACCTTAGGAAGAAGAGTGCTACTGATAGTGAGCACAAAGAATGCAGAACTTAGAACTTGGCAAGAACACCTGAGGTAAGAAGAAAGTAACTAAACTAGTTCAGCAATGGTGTCAGACTCTACTCCAACTGGGTAAAGGGTAATTCTCACGGGGGGGAGATCATGACCACCAAATGACCTCTGACTCAAACAAAAGACCCCTATCATGCAGAGTAGCTAATAATGAATTAAATAATATCTTGCACAATCAGCCTTTTTATGAGTAATCAATAATAGAGCAATAAACATTGAATATTTCCTAGATAGGTGGAATATATTAGATTAACAGTGTGTAAATAATGATTGTCTTCTCTGTTCAGGGTGCCAGCTTTGTGGTTTTACCACCTGGTACCCATCCATGCGCAAATATGAAATAAATCATAACCTGGTGTCTTACTGCATGGTGGGTGATGAATCCTGATTTTGGGAGAACAGTTTTCTGGTGATCCAAATGGGACAAGCCTAAAAGACCTTGTTCAGTTCAACTGCACACCTGAAGTGAAGGGGTGTGATTCAATGGATTCCACCAACTTTTGGTTTGGGGATGACCTATCCTGGGTACTGTGTATAACCTATCATCATGCTAGGGCTGAACTAAAGAAATGAGCGTTGCTTTCCCCTGTGGAACACAGAACATGGGCCTGACATGTAAAAGATAAATAGTAAACTGTTGGTGTCCAGAAACATAAATTCTGTAAAAGCAATGTAATGATTTTCTGAAACCATAAAAAATTGAGATTGGTTCCTAACCTGCATGAATTTGGGCCAAGGAGAATAGTCTAAGCCATGAGTGTCTCAGAAATTTGTTGCATATTTACACATTTGATTTCAAAATAAGTTTTATTTATAAATTTTGGAAGTTTTCCTTGCTGTGTGTGATTTATTTTTTATTTTTAGAGAACAGAGCAGTTAAAATCTATGAAGTAGAATAAAATGCATTGGAGAATACAGACATTCTTGTTTAATTTTTTCTTACTGTCATTTAAGACTTAGAGAAAGCTAAACAACTGAAAGAAATACTACTTTAAACAAAATGCAGTCTTTTAGTTCTTGGTGTGTTTCTTTTTCAAACATTTTCTGTTCAAATAATTCTGTTCTTGTCTGGCAATAGACAAAAATATACTCTTGTGAAAGAGCAATCAAGAGCTGATCCATCCATCCATCCATCTCTGCTAAAACTCCCCCAAATCAGAAACCCTTCCAATATGTCCCAGGTCCCTACAGTTAGCTCACAGAAACTAAAGACTCTCCTTGACTGTGTACCAAACTTCTTTTTCTTTGCAAGCGTTTCCCCAGAGAACTGAGGCTCTGAGCAGACATTGCTGTTCAGCATCGGGATTTTTTTGGCTGTGTTGACCACTGCTTTAGCTAAAAACTTGTTCTGGCATTAGTCAAAACCCAGACAGTAACTAAACAAGCAATGAAAATTTTGCTTTGGATAGTAAAGGGCCGTATTTATTATTTTGAAATGCAGGATGCAAAGACTACCATATATGATCCTCTAAGCATCAGAGAGATCAGGAAATTTTGCAATGCTTAAAGGACTTGGAGGTGGGGGACGAAATATCTTCAAGGACTAGAATTCTCAGGTATGACTGTTAGGTTTTATGATACAATGCTCATCCTCACACTCACAGAGCAGCACAGAGGGCCAATGGCAATGGGGGCCTTCTCTCCAGGGAAGGTGACACGCTATCAAGGCCCCTCCTAGGGCTGTACCAGGAGACTGTTGGCCCCAGTGTCTCCCTGTGAAATCTACCGAGAGCAATCAGCAAGAGCTGCTCTCCAGAGCACTCTCCAGATCTGTTGTGATCGGTTGTTCACAACTTCCCAAATGGAAGGAACCCAGGAAAGTATTTTGTTTCCTTTTGTGGCAGCTCAGTAGAGAGGAGGCTGCTGCAGCTCCAAGCCCCCAGATCTTGTCAGTAGTGAGGCTGAGCGTGTGTTCCCAATACGTGCAAACACAAACATCCATATGGCACACACACATGCGCATGGCTGGCTGCACAGATCAGCACAGACACAGACCCAGCACACACAAAACCACAAAGAGCACCAATGTCCTCATCCTGCTTCTTTCTCTGGCAGCTCAGGGTGAAGGTCTGACCGTGGAATGTGCATATCACACAGCTGGGAGCTGCTTGCCCACAGCTGCCCAGTGAGACGGACCACGTGGAAGGGAGGGACAGACAACATGTGGTAAGGACCAGGCTCTCGGTGGCCACAGTTGCACACTCTGAAAAGGAACAGGAGGACTAGGCTGAGTTAGTAATACACAATTGTCATGCCCAATGCCTGACCACCAGTGAAAGCCTCAGCAATGACCAGTAGTGGTGATTTACTGGTTATGGTGTTTGGCCTAAAGAAATGCATGAACACAGTACTAGATTTGTCCATGGCAAAAAAGAACAAGGAGAGCTGGGCCAGCAGCTCCTTTTCCACTGAGGAGGAAATGAAAGCGAAATGCTGCACTCTTTGCTTTCCTTGAAGATCCTGCAGGGAATCCATAATACTTGTCAGTCGGAGGGTACCTCATTCTTGTCACTGCAGGGTCCTGAAATCACAGATAAGTTGTGATAAAATCTGTAGAGAGCAGGTGGAAGAGCAATGAAGCACACACAAAAAAAGCAGAAGAGGAAAATCTCTGCAGAGAAAACAGACCGGTGTACCTTGGATGCTGACTGACAACATGAAAAGGATACCAAGTCTGGCTTTAAAGTTACTAGAAATAGACATCTCATAATGCTCAGAGAAGGCTATTCAGTGGCCTCCACTTAAGCAAAGAAAATGTGAAGAAAGGAAATAGGTTTCTTTCAAATAAATTCCCATTTTCCTTGTTTTTGTAGAAACACTGTATGTAACTATGGCTTTATTGTGTGTCTGTAATGATTAAAACTCAGGCAGCACAACTTTCAATCCTGTTGTTCATCCTTTCTCAACACAGATGGTCTAGGTTTTGTTGCACCTGTGCAGTAAAATAAAACAGCCTTCTTAGGAAGTTAGTTTGAATTTTTACTGCAGCCAGCTGAAATGTTTGGTTCTCCATTAGAGATTTGAATAGCTTCCTTCTTTTTGCACAAATCACTTTGGACAATTTTTTCAGAAATTAAAACTAACTTGTATTGCATTTCAGTAGGAGCACTTAGCTTTGTTTACATTTAAATGCTAAATGTTTTGTTCTTTTAAGCTTAAGGAAGTTAGGAGGGCTGTATATTTGGGAGAAAACAGATGAACGAGTATGCTGATAATTTTTTTTTTTAATTAATTCCTAAATAATGTGAACCTATTACAGAATGGTCCAAAGGAGCCCTAGCAAGGAGCTGTACTCCATGCAGCAGAGGAAGGCAAAACCACCCTGGAGACATTTGCTGGTCTGCCATGTGGTGCCTGATCAACCCTGTGGGCAAGAATCCTTTCCAAGCATAGTGGGAAACCAGTGGGTGCTCCAGAGTGCTGAGACCCCTGGTCAACATTTCTGGACCCCATTTATTATGGCTGCTGCCTGTGGCTCCACAGGGTATGAGGACAACAAGCTCTGCAGTGCTCCTCAAGAAGGAGCACTCAAGAAGGCATTCCCTTGGTCTTGCCATTGCTACGCAGCTGAAAAGGCCTCATAATCTCAGGCACATCCCAGGGGTGGGTGGTTTTTCTCATTTCTTGGGGGGTTTGCATCTGTTCCCTAAGGCTGAAGCAGGATTTCCATCCATCAGATGGGCCCTGAAATGGCCCCTCCAGGAGTTGGCTTTGCAGTGGAGAACCTTCAGGAGCCTCCTCCAGCCTCCAGTGTTCCACCCTCAACCCCCATCAAGTAATTCCACCAGCTCCTCAAGGACTTCCTCTCTGATATTTTCACAATGCCCCCTGGCCTGCTCTGGCAACACAACATGGGAGGATGCTCTCTTTTATCCTGTCCCTATGGTTTAATAAGAGCGGCACTAATTGGCTCCTATTTTTTGGATACATGAATTTTTATTTTTTTAGGAACAATAAACAATGGACTGTCTTTCTTCTTTTCCTACATCAATTTAATTACGTATGTTTTCCAGACAGGACCACTGCTAATTCAGCAAGGCACATGTTCATGCTACAAAAGCTCTTGTAAAAGAAAAATTATTGCAATTTCACATTTCTACAGAAGGTAAATGCAATCAAATCCCTGCAATTGCCCTATGTTTGCTCTGTTGTTCTCAAACTATAAATGTTTTATGGATACACTGGGATTTATATGTACATTCATCCTTTAAGGAGAAGAATAGGTCTCAATCCCCTGGGAACTTGGTTTGCTAGGGATGTGAAGCCTCTGGCCTTTCTGCTCCTGCTGCACAGTGCTTTCTGCAGCGTGGGACAACACTCCCACCAGAGCAGATGGACAGCTGATGGGCATTGCTTTGTCACTAGCAGACTGCTTAAAAATACCAAATACTAATGTAGTTATTGCAGTATGTTTCTGATTTAAAAATGTCCATTTTGCATTCCTCATTCCAAAACCACTTTTAGTAATGCCAGAAGAAGCAATGAAGTGGTCTTCCTAGCATAGCAAAACCACAAGAAAACTTACTAGTGTTGAGAGGTTAGTGTCCAAACTTTTGATACCTAAATACTATTACAAGTCACATCTTTACTAGAAGACTGACTTATATGTCAAAGAATCCATAGGTAAGAGTGAAATCCATGCCACCATTTAAGTGCCCTGATCAGATTGTGCCTTCTGGCTTAGAAATACTGCAGTGGTTTGCTTTTTGGGGAGATTGTTCCCTTTTGCTTTTTGTAGTTTTTTTCTCTCTTTGTTGAAAAGCTCTTGAAACAACTACTGAATAAAGGCAAACAGCTAACAGTCCTTTCCTTCCATCAAAGCATGGAAAAACATATCCATCTGCCTTTCTGTGAATTGTAAGGGAAGGAGGTGAAAGCTATGCTAAATATCTGAGGAATGATGAAGTAGGGCAAACTGCACTCTGATTTTCTGTATCAGCTGCATAACTCATTCATCACTATTACAGTTTGCAGCTGGGGATGTTGCAGGGTTCTGACATGAGCTGTAGTTGAGATGGAAACACCCTGGTGAGTTGTCTGCATAGTGTTGTTACGAGGCCTCTGCTGTTACTTCATGTTGTAAATGCTTCTCTGTTGCTGTTAAGAAAACCAGAACCATTTTAAACAAAAAGCTTGAGTGACTTCTGACTCTTTGAAAGATCTAGAGTGATGACCTACACTTTCAAATTTGGTTAGGTTCGGTTTTTAAAAAGTTCTCAAAAAAAAAGGGAGTGGCACGTGCACTGCAACCTTCTTTGCATTTCTTAATCATTTTCTTTAGTGCACATACAGGGGGCTGTAAGTAGAATATGAATTTTTGGAGAAAGGGATGATGCCTATTTTCTGGCCCCCACTGAAACTGTCACCAGTAGTTCAAATATTCCAGCATTTTAATTTCTTCTTTGCTTTTCCCTTTTCTTCCCTTCTCTTTTGCATGTACCCACCACTTTGACTGGAATTTTTTTTTTTCTGTTTGCTTTTATTTCCTAAATATTTGCTTTTTGCTTAGTCCCATGCCCTGCCTGAACATTTAACTTTCAGTTTTGAATTTCAGTGTCTTCTGGTTTTTCCTGGCCGTATCCTCACCATCAGACTTCCAGATACTGTCAGAAGCGTCCAGCCATTTTTAGCTCTGGATCTAGGAAGTGGTATGGCCATAATGGAGGTAAGCCCCATCTGTCATGAGAAAAGTAGAATGACTGAAATGTGGCGCTGTCCCTTCAGGCCACTAGTGTGCAGTAGCTTCACTGCAATGCAAAAGCAGTGTTTAGAATATATGATGTAGGGTTTTAGTGGAGAGAGATAACCAGAAAGGACAGAGGTCTTGGAAGCCTTTCAAGTTAAGTTTTGAATTTCAGGGGTTTAGAAAAGTTTATAAACTCCTTGCTTAAAATTCAGAGATTTAACAGTGTAGTTTCAGTTTGCATAGTATATATTATGTTTTAGTAGCTGAGTTTTACTGAGAAAACTGCTGCAGTGCCTTTTCAGGGAACTTTTCTATCCCTACAGTGCTGCAAATAATTGCTGTGTGTACCAGACTCCTCCTTATGGCTGTCAAAGGATTCTGAGTTGGTTTCAGTGCAGCAATTTTATGATCTATAGGAGAAGCTATTAGTGCTGTTTTCAGCATAACAGGCTCCTATTTTAATTGTAGGACTGACGTACCTTTAAGACTCCTGTTTTCTTTGTGACTTTTGGAATACTAGACAGCATAGTAGGTGTAGCTTTTGTCAATTAAATATAGGAAGAGTTTATTGCAATTGTCTCACTCTACTAGCTAGTGAGAAAGGACTGTCTTTCTCTGTCTTGACATGGGGCATGTCTGTACTAAATAAACTACTTGTACTAAGCTGTTTTTTATCTTTCAACCAAGCCTTCTGTTCAGTCTGTCACTTGCATTACCAAGTGTATCCACTTTCCACTTTTCCCAAGTCTTGCAGGTTAACTACAAATAGGCTGTTTGCCAGGGCTGTAAGTTCTTGAATTTGTCATAGTTAGTAGTGATAAATTATCTTTCCCACAAAGACATGGAGGGAAGGAGGTTACCACAATTACTTCTGTGCCATGGTTATGACCCTTAGAGTGAACTAAGTAGAAGGAAGGACCTGAGGGCTTAGAAGCCTCACGAAAGGTCAAGTGGCAAACTTGACTATGAGCAATGCTTTCTCTTTTCATGACACTACTTCCCCTTGACCAGGAAAGCTCATTTCATTTTAGAAATTTTTGTTTTTCTCTCTTTTTTTGTCAGTGTAAGAACAATGTTCCTTTTTTAGAAAGCTTTTAGTTTTATTTTCCTGGCTTAAATTAGAGGTTAGGTTTAGAAAAACAATAAGCTGTTCAGTTTTTACAATAGTTATAAATATAGAAATGACTATTTTTAAATCTAAATAAGGCTGTAAAATCCAACCTGATTGTAAAAAAGAATGGAAGGGATTTTTTAGTTTAGGCATATGGACTTCGATCATCCCCTAGTCCATAAAAAAGCTCAGCTGAACCATTATAACGGATTCAGGTCCACAATTCCACATTTTTGCATTAGATACCCTCAGTGTGAGATGTAATGAAAAGCTCCCTATTTGGCAGTTACTGGGGATCAGGGTGCTCATGAGGAAGGCCCTAGTTTTGATTTAATGACTGTTGGCAGAAGGCATTATTAATACTTTTAAAAGTTTGATAATAGCTACATAATGCATGCCAACGGGCTAAGACGGGTTGACTCAAGTCTGGTACTGGATATCTATGTCCACCTCCATTCTGCTGAAGATAACTGGAAAGATAACTCATTGGCAGTGAAGTCTAAAGTTAGGGTTTCATACTTCT